>VBRH01000658.1:0-13370 GCA_014578085.1 Cardamine resedifolia | reverse complement strand
TTTTTTTTTTTTTTGGTTATTCTTCCTAGGTAGAATCAAAGTCAACTGAGTTGAAGTCAGTTGAGTGTGCTGTACTATCTTCTCTCAGGGTTCTTTACTTTTCTGCTCAAAAGGCTGATGTTCGAGTTGGGTCATTAAAAATTCTCCTTCATGTACTAGAGGTATAGATGTACGATATGAACATTCAGAGATCAAGCTTCGTCTACCTTCAATATCTAACGTTTTGCTCCTGCATAAATCTTTTATCATCAGAGATGTGGGGAAAAGCTGTACTATAGCTGGCCAAGCATTCTTGAAATGTTAAGGTATGTTTCCTGCTCGCTTTCTGGTTTTGTTCCACATATGTAAAATTGAATTTCCCTATCCCTTTGCTGATCCTATTCCCCACGGCTTCTCTTAAGGTCTGTTGCAGATGCATCAGAGAAGGATGTGGCGACCCTTGGGTTCCAGGTTAGTAAAGGATGACTGCTGTGCATTCGATAAAAGTTAACAGTAGTGTATGACCTTAGTCCATCACTTACTGATATCTTGTCATTGATACCTTGTTTGTTCTTCTCAGAGTCTTCGGGTTATTATGAGTGATGGGCTTCCTACTCTTCCGGAAGACTGTCTCCATGTGTAAGATCCTATCTCAGTTTTAATTACTGTTTTTTATTTTACAGGTTGATACTTAGCTGTCAGAGATATCAACATATTACCTCGTTTTTATGGGATGGTAGTTAATGATGTTAATATTTCAGGTGCATAGACGTTACTGGAGCTTACAGTGCACAGAAGACTGATTTGAATATAAGTTTGACAGCTATTGGCTTGTTGTGGACTTTGACTGATTTCATAGCAAAGGGGCTCCACCATGGGTCTCTAGTGGACAAAGGGTCAGGTAAATAACTGTAAAATCGTAGTCTGCAATTGTCACCTCAAGAGAAGCTCTATATCAAATACTAAGTAAGCTGTGCTTTTCCTGCAGGATTCAATAATGTTGATTCCACTCCACAGCAAACAAATGGTGAGGACGGGGAAGAGCAAATGGTCAGCAATTCGAGCATGCCAGATTATGAAGCTCGAATACAAGTAGTCAATCATGAGAAATTGCTGTTTTTAGTATTTTCGTTAATTCAGAAACTTGTGGATGACGAGCGACCAGAGGTATTCATCATAGACCACCATTGTATTTTCAAGTGAATTTTTTATTTACTTGGTAAGTTGGTGGCCCATCAATCTTATTTTTTTGTTGCTATTAAATTTTCCAGGTACGGAATTCAGCTGTCAGGACATTTTTTCAGATTTTGGGAAGTCATGGGAACAAACTTTCAAAAAGCATGTGGGAGGATTGTCTATGGAACTATATCTTCCCCATGTTGGATGGCGCCTCTCACAAGGTGAGGAAAGTGAGTCAATACATTCATTTTAGGAGACTCTTGTGACAGGTGAATCTTCTTTTGTAGGCTGCAACATCATCAAAGGATGAATGGCAAGGGAAAGAAATCGGTACTCGAGGAGGGAAAGCTGTGCATATGCTTATACATCATAGGTGACAAAAGGAATTCTCTACGTGTGAATGTTTTCTGCATTGTCCATCCTTTTCTGATAGTCTTTGATGCATGAATAACTCATTTCTTTCGAAAGACTTACCATTTCTCTCACCATTGAAATTGTCATCCATTTTCTGATTTGCAGTCGTAATACAGCCCAGAAGCAGTGGGATGAAACATTTGTGCTTGTCCTTGGAGGAATAGCCCGCCTTTTCCGTTCCTACTTTCCTCTTCTTGAAAGCTTACCTAATTTCTGGTCAGGTGGGTAAATTGTGATTTGCCTTGACTGCTGTGCTTTTTGTTTAGGAAATATCAAAATATCGTGGAACTTTCTTCTTCTGTAGGATGGGAGTCTTTACTTGCTTTTGTTAAAAATAGCATTTTCAATGGGAGTAAAGAAGTATCACTTGCAGCAATAAATTGTTTGCAGACGGCTGTTGTGTCCCACTGTGTCAAGGTAACACAGCTATTTGAACAATCGACAAGCTACTATAGACACTGTCATATCCATGTTTCACCCTTTTAACCTAACTTTTGTTTATGATTTAGGGTAACATGCAACTGCGATATCTTAATTCGGTAATGGATGTGTATGAGCTCGTTTTCCAGAAGTCGTCGAGTTACACAGGTGACACAGCAACTAAGGTGAAACAAGAGATTCTTCATGGCCTAGGTAATTTAATTGTATTTCAGTGAAGTCTATACTTTTTTTGTAGTTTTTCCTTAGACTTTATGGAACAATTTTAATGAATAGAAATGGCTGAAACATAAGTGTTCTTCTTTGCATGACGGAAATTTTGTAACATTTTGATATTACTCTCTCCTTTTTCTTTCTCTTCTGATGTTTTGACAGGTGAATTATATGTGCAATCACTGAAGATGTTTGATGAGAAAATGTACATGCAATTGTTGGGAATTGTAGATTTAGCTATAAAGGAGGCCATCGTAAATAGCGAAAATTTTGAAACTGAATTTGTAAGTCTGGTCTCCCATCATTTATCATTTACTTCTTTCTCTCAAGTACTCAGTTTCAAAACTTGGCTTATTCCATTGATGGTTTCAAGGGACATGTCCCCCCTGTACTACGTCATGTTTTGGAGATCTTGCCCTCTTTGGGTCCTCCTGAGCACCTTTCATCAATGTGGCTAATCCTGCTAAGAGAGTTTTTGCATTATCTTCCACGGGTTGATTCTGTTCTGCCAAATGAGGAAGGTGAGATTGAGTAGGGCAACACAGGTCACCGTGCAAGCAAGTACTTGATGATGCTTTACTCTTAGCAAAGCTTAATTCTGATCTTCTTTTATCATTTCACCCCAGGCAGTGAAGTATCGAAACATAAAGCTGACGCTTCGTCTGACAAAACAATTCCAACCATAAGAGTTACAAGTAGTATGTTTGCAGAAAAGCTGATCCCTGCCTTGGTGGAGCTTCTCCTTCAGGCTCCTGCAGTTGAAAAGTATATCCTGTTTTCAGAAGTCATCCAGAACCTGCGAAGGTAAACTCAACTCTCATTACATGCCGTTCATAAAATCCAATTGGCATTGTGCAGATGTCTTAACTTTTCTCAACTCAATAGTCTGAATAACATGAGTTTCAAAAGGGAAGCACATGTTATTTGGTTAATTGGTTAGTATGAGCGGTCAACCCAGAACCCCCTTGACTCTCAAAAGTTCCACTTCCATGCCCAGAATTGCAAAAAGAAAAATTCCTGATTTTTTGTAGAGTGGTTAAGTTACATTTCTATTTACTTTCTCCAGTTGTGTCCGGGAGAAGTGTGTACACATAACTTGAAGGATCATGTTGTTTTTCAGGTGCATGATGACAAGACGAGACAATCCAGATGGTTCACTCTGGAAGGTAGCAGCTGAGGGCTTCAACCGTTTACTTGTTGAAGATGTGAAATTATGTTCTGCAGGTGGCGACACAGACCTCAAAATTTGCAAAACAGCTCGAATACGCATTTGGAAAGAAATTGGAGATGTTTACGAGATATTCCTTGTTGGTTATTGTGGACGTGCACTTTCTTCAAATTCTCTACCTGCTGCAGCACTTAAGGCCAATGAGACCCTTGAGATGGCCTTGTTAAACGGTCTTGGGGATATCATTCTTAAGTCGACCGTTGATGCACCCCGAGAAGTGAATACAGCTTGGTTTATGTAAAATATTTTCTGTTATCCTAATGTCTGATTTTTTAATAAAACTTGTCCATTTCTTGAATAAACAGGTCCTGGAGCGGCTTGTTTCAACCCTAGACCGCTGTGCATCACGTACATGCTCATTGCCTATTGAAACTGTTGAGCTGATGCCTGCCCACTGTAGCAGATTTTCCTTGACATGCTTACAAAAATTGTTTTCCTTGAGCAGGTAATATCGCATTGAGCATTTCCATGATCATAGCCTATTCGTTTGCTTTTTTGCATGCTTCTTCTGCAAAGACACTAGCATCTCATACTTCATAATATGATATCTCTTGCTCCTCTTAAGAGTCCCTCCTCGACTTAGTTGCATATTTTTATTCAAAGACATATAACAATATGCACATTTATACATTATTGTACCCACCCATATCATAGAGAGAGTCCTTAGGTGTGTTGCCGTTTCTGCTGCAGAAGACTAGGAATGTCCATGAATAGTGAATTTGGTACCCATTCCTCCCACGTTTAACATACTGACATAGATTATTTTTTTAGTTTCAGCTCTGAAACCGAGGACTGGCACTCAACAAGAGCAGAAGTGAGCAGGGTCTCTGTCATGACGCTAATGGGCAGATGTGAATTCATTTTGAGTAGATTTTTAGTTGACGAAAATAATCTAGGTAAGGGTCTCCATTTTCTAATAAACCCTAACATGTTCTTTGCTTGCCATTCTTTATCTGTAGTTATCTTTTGGCAGGCAACCGTCCAATCCCAACAGCTAGACTTGAAGAGATTATCTTTGCCCTCCAAGAACTTGACCGCCTCACCATTCATCCTGAGGCTGCATCTGTTCTTCCGTTGCAACCCTATCTGAAAACCATCCTACGTGAAGATAACCGTGACACCCGTGCACATCTACTTGTCCTTTTTCCATCTTTGTGCGAAATCGTGTTATCAAGGTAATATCGCTTATTCGACTACAGTTTCTCTTTCGAAACACACCTATAGGAGTTCTTGATATCTAAATGAGTGACCAAATCTCTGTGGTCACTAAAAAATCGAAAATCAGCCCATCAAATTAGAAAGGGAGGAGAATCTATAAACTAGAAACCTACAAGACTTTATCAAATTTTGATTCTGAGAGTTGTGTTTCACCAGGGAAAGACGGGTGAGAGAGCTGGTGCAAGTTTTACTACGAGCAATTGCTACGGAGCTGGGTCTGGAAAAGGTTAGTCTATCAAGTTGATGGCAATGTTTCTCGGAAGATTTGTGCTCTAAATTTTCTCTTCTTACACTAGATTATTGAGAAATTTTTTGTTCTCTACCACATAGGTTGTGTATTCTTTGTTTTAGCTTGTACCAGTTTACACTGTGTGCTGTTTTATATTTCTTGGTTCATGGGACTGTTCTTCATTTTACAACACCATTTCTCCGAGATTTTATGTCGGTCGAACAAAGTATCTTGTTAACCGATTTTGAGAATCATGATTCTATCATCATCGTGGCTTATACGTCTATGTTAAATAGGTACAATCAACAACTTGAAAATCTAATATACATCAAAATATATACAAAATAATTCGTTTATATAAACTTTTCTTCTCTATACCAAGAAAGAAGAATGGTATCACTTAGCCTGATTAATCCGAGCAGCGGCAGCCACAGAGGCGGCCACGCCGGTTGGGTAAGTAGTAAGATGAGGATCGTTTCTCATCTCTGCGCCTGTCACTCCCTCCGCATCTTTTCTTGTTGCTGCTTTGTCCGACGGTAATTTGCTACTCGCCCCCTTCAAAACCATTGTTCCCAAACTATTATTAGAACCAAAACATTTTACGTATCGGTCTGATAATATGTATTGTGTTATTACTTACCGTGAGAACGTCGGCAAGGGTAGTCTTATCATCGTCAGAGGTGGCTCGTGCGTTAAGAGTGGCGGCTGATTGAGCCGAAGCGGCAACACCACCGGGCATGATGTTCGTCCGTCCCGTGGCTCTAACCTCAGCCGCTTGTATGGCTGCTGCGTCACTCCATTCTACCGGCTTATTCCCTGCCGTGAGAACCGCCGCCTCTAAAGCCTCTCCAATCGTTATGGTTCCTTCCGATGCCGTAGGATATGCTACACCACCCTTTTTCCGGTTTACATCTTCCTCCGCCTACAAATATGTAACACAGCGTCACAGCGACGACATTATAATATTATACACTTAATAATACATAATCATGGATTATATAAATGGACCTTTTCACCAGAGGCTTCGGCGGCAACACGTTTCTTTTTTTCCTCTGCCGCGTCAATGCCTTTCTCTGTCGCCGGATTTTCTTCTGCCTCTCCTTTAACGTCGGCACAATCTATAGGTTTCTGCAGCTGTTCTGCGGCCATTTTCTTGGTCGAGCTAAATTTTTTTTTCTCTTTTCAGTTTTTTTTCCTAGACAATATTCATATTTGTAGTTACCCGAATTTATATAGTTTTGCACGAGCCATTCAATTTTGTGACTATCTTAAATATTAAGAAGAAGGGCCGTCCTCGTTTTTCTCCTCATTTTTCCCTCTTAATTTAGCCAATAAAAGTCTGACATATATGTATAATCCGATTCAATTTTGATTGAAACCGAAGAAATAGACAGACCGATCGATTTCGCTTCGGTTAAAGAACAAAAACACCAAACCGACGATAGGTGATAACCAGTTAATACTACCCGGTTTAGCTTTCTCGATCAATCCGGTTAGGGTCTTGATTAGGGTTTCAATGTTTCAGTTTCACTCAAATCAATCTCGTTTCGTTCTTCTTTCATCTGAATACCCCGCCGGCGTTTCGACAATACACCGTAGCTGTTTCCGACTCTCAGAGGTTCTCTTCTATCACATCTCATAGATTTAGGGTTTTCAATTGAATCAGTGCTTGTTCTCTGATACTTATTTTTCTGGTTGAATCTGTTGTTCTGACGATGGTTTTGTTGATAAATAGGGAGAAGAAGAACAAAGGAAGGAAAATGGAACCGAGCTCTAATAAACCGGTGGAGTTAACGGAGGAGGAGAAAGCTGTACTGAACGAAGGAATTGGTTTGATACTTTCACGGTGGACTGCTATGCGAGCCGCCGTCGAAAATGGTTGGGGAGGTCGTGATTCTCAAGAGAAAGCTGAGCTCACTGTTTCCAACGTTTTCGATTATTTCACCTTATCAAAAGGTTAAATTCTGAATTATTTCTTTGTATGCTTTCTTGATGGATGATGTTTATGTTCAATTTGGTTAGCTATGAACAGAGCTGAAGAAAGATATGAGTGAATGAAATCAAATTGGTTGATCATTGATTTTAATCTATTAAACTTGCTCTGATCTTCCAAAGATATTGGCTTTCTGATTACTATTACTGTAATGTTTTGTTGTAGATCCAATGGACTTTGATGGATTAGCTGACATTCTAGAGAATGGTCTTAATCAGCTTAATACTGTGGCTGATGATGGAAGCTTAGATGAGGTATTATATATGTTTTGGAATTTGTAATTGGCAAGTTGATTAGTCCTTTCATTTTTGGTACTTAATTGTGTTTACTTGTGATGATGTAACTTGAAGGTGACAGACAAATTACTAGATTTGTATGAAGAATGCCTCGACGGTAACTACCAAACTGTTGAGAAACTAAGGCTAACTAATCCTCGGACGAGTGCTAGTGTTGTCAAGGTTGGTTCTTTCTTGTTTCCTTTTGCTTCTTCCAATGCTGTCTTGTTGATTTTTCTTATTTTTGATTATGAGGTTGAGTCACCAATCGTAAAGCTCATGTCAAAGCCAGATCTTGGCTGTAGTAAATAACATACATTAGATTCAGATTAGATTCTAAATATGTTCTGTATCCTTCTTAAGAATTCATGTCTGTTTGTTAACATTGTTTACATTTATCGCAAATTTTCTGCATTGGTTTGGTTCTTCCCATCTATCTATCTAGCTTGGACTATTTGCGAGAGTTAGAGTTGATGCTCTTAAGTTTCTGATACCATTTTCTGGTATTGCAGGTTTCAAACTGTAACGATGATGAGGATGAGGAAAGCGATGATGGAGATGAGGATACAAGCATGGACAATGATCAAACCACAGAGATGATGGTGGATGCATCTGACCGGAAACCAGAAGCCATGCTGGTTGATGAACCAGCAGCCCATGATGGCTGGACTGTAGTTTCAGGTAGAAAAAACAAGGGCAAGGGGAATTAAAACGGTGTCGGTTCTCAAGGGGCTGTGTAATTTTAACAGTTTTGGTTTTATTATAATAGATAGTATAGAATGTCACTTTCTAAACAAACTCAGAAGATTGTGATTTCACATTTTAATCTGTTTTGGATTTAGTTCTCCTCTCCAGGTTTCATTCTTGAAAACATCACTTTATAACACTTAGAGCATCTCCAATGGGATGCCAAAACACCAAATATAGTGTTAATTCCTCTCCAATGGAACGCAAATCTTGCACCAAATTTTGTTTTTGTTGTTTTATGAACAGTGCTACACCAAATATTTGTGTTCATAAAACACCAAAAATATATATTATTTTATTTGTGTTTTGATTTAGTAATAGAATTAAATTGTTTTCATCAATTAAGAATAAATATACCATCATTATTTTTTGTATATTTTATTTTAATTATCTAAAATTATAGTTAAAATTAGTAAGATGTAATTTATATTTGGGAAATTCTCTTAAATAGCATAAAATAAAGTTTTTGTGTCAAATTTATCACACTTTTTCATTTAGAACAAAAATAACATTTTTATTAAAGGGTAATTCTCTTATATAGCACAAATCCCCTAATCTCACACTTTTAAGGTTTAGGATTTATGGTTTATGGTTTAGAAAACCTTAAACCCTCAGCCCTAAACCCTAAACCCTAAACCCTGCCGCCCGCCCCATAAAAACTATACCATAAATCCTAAAATACTTAAGCCAAACCAAAAACTTAAATTATTGTATAAAAATTATATTTTTGGCCTTAAAATAGCACAAAAGTGTGCTAAATTTGGCACAAAACTTATTTTGGTGCTATTTTAAGGAATTTCTCTTTATTTTTTGCTATTTTTAATTTATTGTTTGTAATTTTTTTGTAACCTATTTTAATCTTATATTTAATTAATAATTAATCATTTATTTATATACGAATAATTAGTATTTATCTAATTATTAGGAAAACAATCTTTAATTTAATAATATAATAATATAAAATAATCATTAGTGTTAGATTTGGTGTTTGTGGTTGGAGATTAAAAAAAACTGGAACACCAAAACACCAAATTTAGTGTGATTTCAATACCAAATATGGTGTTGGTGTTGGAGATGCTCTTAGGTGAGTAATTTTGTAAGACTAATCAAGGTGGTGAAATAAATCTGGATAATTTATTTAAGAAATAAATTAAATCTCATTATATCGTCATACAACAAAATGTCAACAAAATTCTAACTTGAAGAACCGCCAATTTCAATCGAAATGTAGTTTTTGGATGAAGTAACGAAACAGAAATTTTTAAATGAAAACCTTTTACTAAACTAAACCGAATCATTGTCGCAACTCTCGATTGGCAAATTCTCTGCTTCATATCTGACGGAATCAAACAATTTAGTGGACAAATAACGTTCTCCTCCACTTGGAAAAATCACCTACAAAACCATACCATAAAACCGGGATATTATATAAATCCGGTTTATTCTCGGTTAAGGCAAAGATTATGACACTAGAAACTTAATTACCACGATGAGTTTTCCTGCATTCTCTGACCGTTTTGCAACTTTCAAAGCAGCTGCTGCAGCAGCCCCAGAGGATATTCCCACCTGCCATAGAAACACAATGATCCAATTCATCAGAGGTTTCTGGTTTTCGATTTCTGGCTTATACCGATAAAAGAACGTTAACCGTTTTGTACCAACAAGCCTTCTTTGTGGGCAAGAAGTTTGGCTGTTTCAATGGCTTCCTCACTTGTTACCTTAATCAAAAGATTGTAAATTATCTCACCAGTGTTTTATATGGTTTCATGACATTTAAGTTAAAATCAGCTAAGAATGATATTTACTTACTTGAATAATTTCATCAAGAATGGTTATATCTAAATTGGTAGGAATGATACCAGCACCAATACCTTGTATCAAATGCGGACCTATACACATTATATATATACCATGAAAAGCCCTCTTATGGTCAAAAGATCAAAGACAAGGAAAAAATTTAAAGGCCTTGATTATTTGTTTGCATTAATGAATATTTTCTCCAAATGAACTTACTATTTAAAGTGCTAACTAAATTCATCTTAAACCAAATTTATTTGTCACTTGTAAACGTATACGCCAAACACTAACAAATATATAAATCTTAAATGGAAGATGCATTTGGTATTTTCATTTACATTTTGCATTAAAAAAAATTTAGAAAACGCTGAAAATTTTCTTTGTAAAAAAGCAAACACAAAAATTGGCGTTTGAAATAATGAGGTTTAAAATACAAACACACTCACCTGGTTTTCCTCAGCTGAGTACCGCACTTTCCGCTGGTTCGACCACACAAACCTGTTGATCAAGATTGTAACAAATATCTTCAAAAACCCGATTCTAAGGTCGATTTTAACAATCCGAAGTTACATTAGTGTAGTTTTTAACCTTAATGTCTTTATTCTTCTCCTTGAGGAACTTCCCTACTCCAGTATCCGATCCACCAGCACTACAAGAAAACATAGCAAATTCCGACTAAAATTTCCGACTATATTGATAGTCGGAAATTTTCTGACTGTTTTCCGACTGTTTTCCGACTAATTTCCGACAAAGATAAGTTTAGTCGGAAAGTTGTCGGAAATTTCTGACAAAATATTTAGTCGGAAAATAGAGGGAAAATTTAGTCAGAGATTTGTGGGTATTTTAACGGAGAAAAGTCGAAAACTTTTTTGTTTTTTGTTTCCAAATTTCCGACTAAATTTGTCGGAAAATAGTCAGAAATATTTCCGACTAAATTAGTCAGAAATTAGTCGGAAATTTGGTCGGAGCTTCACCCATGTTACTGTTAAATTTAAAAATTCCCGACTAAAATCCGAGTAAGATAGTCGGAAATTTGTCGGAAATATCTTAGGCGGAATTTAGTCAGAAAGTTTTAAATTTAACGGTTACATGTGCGAAGCTCCGATCAAATTTCTGATCAAATTCTGACTAAATTAGTCGGAAATTTGTCGGAAATATTAATATATAGTCGGAATTTCGTCAAAAAATGTTTAACGGTAACATTGAATTCCGACTAATTTCTGACTAAATTATTTTCTATATATACATGGACCATTTCATTTGCAAACCACACATGAAAAACACACAAAAACAAAACACTCTGCAATAGTAATGGCAACTCACCTAATTTATCGTGCAAGGGAGTGGATGTATAAACGGGTAGATGAAGATACCAGAGAGATTGGAGAAGAATTTAAGACCGGACTTCGTCAGTTCATGGAGGTGCTAACAAATCAACAAATAGCTAAGGAACAAGGTATGACAACTTGTCCTTGCCAAAAATGTAAAATGAAAAGTTTATAAAAATAAATGTAGTTTGGAGGCATATTTATAATAGGGGTTTTACTCCGGGATATTATATTTGGTACTCGCAAGGAGAAAACAATGTAGATAGGCCGGGAAATAGTCGAAGAGGAAGAAGGGTAGAAGATATAAATAACACTAGATATGTTGGTGAAAGTAGTAGAAACTTTATAGATGAGGTTAATGTCGAGAGGATGGTTGGAGATGCGTTTCCAGAAATTAGAGAACCTAGTAGTGTAGTCGAAGAGCCAAACCCGGAGTCCAGAAGGTTTTTCGAGATGTTAGATGCTGCCAAACATCCAATATATGATGGTTGCAAAGTTGGTCATTCTCCATTATCAGCAGCTACTAGGATGATGGGAATCAAAACAGATTTCAATCTAAGTGAGGAATGTGTAGATGCATGGGCTGATTTTTTCTGTGATTATCTCCCTGAAGATAATCTTGCACCACGTTCTTACTATGCAATTCAGAAGCTGGTTTCTGGTCTGGGTTACCATATCAAATGATTGACGTCTGTCGAGACAACTGCATGATATTTTAGAGAGAAGATGAAAATAGGGAAGTTTGCAGATTTTGCGGGTAAGAGAGATTCCAAATTTCGACCGGACGAACTCGAATTCTTTATCAGCGAATGTGGTACTTACCAATCACATATAGACTGAAACCATTGTATCAGTCTGAGCGAACTGCAAGGGCTATGAGATGGCATGGAGAACATCAATTCACTGGTGATATTTCACATCCATCAGATGCTGAAGCTTAGAAACATTTCCGGTATAAGTACCCTGATTTTGCCAGTCAAGTGAGGAATGTCTACCTCGGTCTACAGATGGTTTTAATCCATTTGGAAAGGGAGGTCGAAAATATTCACTTTGGCCTGTGATTGTAACTCTATATAATCTACCTCCAGCTCTCTGCATGAAAAGAGAGTTTTTGTTTCTCACAATACTTGTGTCAGGTCCAAATCATCCTCGAATAGCTCTTGATGTGTTTCTAAAGCCATTAATTATAGAGTTACAAATGTTATGGCATGAAGGCGTTCGCGTGTATGATGTTTCATTGAAGACCAATTTTACCATGCGCGCTGTATTGATGTGGACAATAATCGATTTTCCAGCTTATGGGTGTTATCTAGATGGACTACACATGGAAGGTTAGCATGTCCTCATTGTCAAGATAATACTGATGCATTTTGGTTGCAGAAAGGGCGAAAATCAAGTTGGTTTGACTGCTATATGCGCTTTTTACCGACTAATCATACTTACCGCCGAAACAAACGAGCATTTAGAAGAAACAAAGTTGTCCGTGATGGTCCACCTCCAATGTATGATGGTAACTATCTTCTGCATATGTTTTCAGAATTCTATGTTGTTGAAACTGCAGAATGTGGGGGTAATGGACATGATCGCATTGATGGTTGTGGGGAGCAACATAATTGGCATAAGAAAAGTATATTTTGGCAACTTCCATATTGGAAAGATCAACTTCTCCGACATAATCTAGATGTGATGCATATTGAGAAGAACTTTTTTTATACCATAATCAACACTGTGTTAAACGTGGCAGGGAAGACCAAGAATAATTTGATGTCAAGGCTGGATCTAATGGATATATGTCAACGGCCCTAACTACATGTTGATGAGAGTGGTAGAGGTCCGGTTCCTACTTTTAGACTTCTTCCAGATCAATAATCAGCTTTTTTTTACTGGATCCAAGCTTCAGTTAAGTTCCCTGATGGATATGTTCTAATTTGAGTAATTGCGTTGACGATACATCTGGCCAGCTTTGTGGGTTAAAGAGTCATGATTGCCACGCTATTATGCAACAATTATTTCCATTCGTTTTTACTGAGCTCCTCCCAAGAGATGTCCACAAAGCAATAGCAGGTACATAAGTGTTTTGCTAGTTAGCAGTTATTTTCTTAGCTTACAATTGGTATTTTCTAACTAATCATACCTGATATATCCAGCTATCGGAGTTTTTTTTCAGAGATCTATGCTCTAGATCGTTCACAGAGGGTGGGTTACAAACTCTATGATATGCATGTATTTTAGTGCATTTTACCTCATATTTTTGGTGTGTTTTAAATATATATGTGTGATCTAATAAGCAATTTAGCATTACTTAATGCTATATTGAGTTTTAGCGTGTTTT
>VBRH01000657.1:68544-85323 GCA_014578085.1 Cardamine resedifolia | reverse complement strand
TTGTTTTCTCAACATCTTGTCCACTTGATTGGTCCGGTTGGAATATTCTTTATTATGCTTTGTTAGGTGCCCATTAATTTCTATTTTTATGTTCAATATTAATATTAATTGGTTACGTATTTTCAAAAAATTTGTACACAATTAACCGCATTAACCATAACCTTAAATCCTTATTTAAGTAGTACAATTTGTTGAATTCAACATTTTTTATCTGAATTAATATTTTTTAAAACACATTAGTTATGGAAAAACAGATATGGAAAAAGTCTCCATAAATAAGCATGACTAAAGTATAATTGTAATTGTATTTTGAACCGTAACCGGACCGTAATCATATAAAATTGTTAAAAACCGTATAATTGTAAATTTAAAATTACAAACGTAACCGTTTTAAAAATATAATAAAATGAACATATAATTAATTATAACCGTAAATTTTTTGTAAACTGAAAATGCTACTGATATTAATCTTATTTTAATTATCAACTAATCGAATAATATTTAATCGTAATAATTGTAATAACCGTAACCGTATATAATCATAAATGTATATTAAATGGTTAAAGTTAAGATTAAAGAAAAATCACAACGATAGTTAGTTAACCATAATTTTAATAACATGTCTATCTATAAACTCTATTTAAAAATAAATGAATATTTAAAGTTTAATTTAGTAATTCTCCTTCACGTTTCGCCCAAAAATATTTTAAAAAGTCGGAGGGAGCCGGACAAGTGGGTTGTTCTTAAAATATTCTGCAGAAATCGTCGTCACTGAACACTTACGGATCTCTTTTTTTCCCTAAATCGTCAACATTTGTTTTCTTCTCCGGAGACAAAATCAGAATTTCATTCGCCGAGAGTTCCAATGCCGGAAGATTCTACGTCAATTGATTATGTCATGGAGAAGGCATCGGGGCCTCACTTCTCCGGTCTTCGCCTTGACGGCCTTCTCTCTTCTCCGTCAAAATCCTCCGTCTCTTCTCCTTCTCACTTCCGTTCGGGTGTTTCATCTTCTTCAACTATCGCCGATCCCGCCGCGCCTAATCAGCCTTTCGTTATTGGTGATTTTCGATTCTCCTTTCCGCTCTCCCGCGCTTTAATTCTTCCTTATTTAACCGTTGAATTTTCTCAAATTCCGATCATCGAGTATTATCTCTTAATTTCTTGAATTTGGAGCTTCTACTGCATTTTCTCGGATTTATCTATAGGGTTTTAGCTATACAGAAATTTCCGGTAGCATTTGTGCTCCCAAGATCAGTTTCTAGGGCTTAATCTTGATTTTCTTTGATTTAATTGAACAAGTTTAGGGATTAATATCAGTTTCCTTTTGACTTGTGTAGGAGTTACTGGTGGTACTGCTTCTGGTAAGACGACGGTATGTGACATGATAATCCAGCAGCTTCATGATCATCGCATTGTTCTTGTTAACCAGGTTAGATTCTGTAGCCGTCACTGTTCTCAGTTCTCATTCTTGGAAATCTTATGAACTGTTTTACTTAGATTTCTCGCTTTTTTCGGGTTTGTTGATTAGGATTCGTTTTATCGTGGTTTGACATCTGAAGAATTGAAGCATGCACTAGAATACAATTTCGACCATCCAGGTATATTGTTTTACTGATTGTTCTTTTGATTTGGGAACACTGATATTCAGCTTAGGACATTTTGGTGAAGTTTTCAATGTCTATTTTTTCTTTTCTCTAGATGCCTTTGATACTGAGCAGCTTTTGCATTGCATTGACACACTCAAGAGTGGGCAACCCTATCAAATTCCAATTTATGATTTCAAGACCCATCAACGTAAATCAGATGCTTTTCGCCAGGTGCAATACTCTTCTGTGGCAGAATTTTATGTGGCTACTATCTAAGATGTGTCTGCATTTGTTGGCTTAACTTCAGTTTTATGTTTTAGCTTTTAACTTCATGTGGCTTAATCTTTGGAATATTGACTTTTGCAATGTTCATGTTTCAACTCGATACCTATATTTGCATCTCTTAAAGTCTATTTCATGCCTTGAGTTGATAAGGATTATTAATTAGTGGGGACTTTTGTCAGGTCAATGCTTGTGATGTTATAATTTTGGAAGGGATTCTACTTTTCCATGACTCACGAATTCGTGACTTGATGAATATGAAGATCTTCGTTGACACAGGTTAACTAGCTGCAGTATATTGTCACTGTTTCTTTTTAGGTCTCCTTTATTTGATCTTATTTGCTCTGTATAACTCTAAATGATATAGTGAAAACTTTATATTGTGATGGTAGTTGTCCACTTCCTATTCTGTAACTGATGGATTAACTTACTTTCGTCATCGTATTACTTGGTGACCATTAAAGTCAGATTGACGGCCTGTAAAGCTATATAGTTA
Source organism: Cardamine resedifolia (assembly GCA_014578085.1). Classification (NCBI taxonomy): domain Eukaryota; kingdom Viridiplantae; phylum Streptophyta; class Magnoliopsida; order Brassicales; family Brassicaceae; genus Cardamine; species Cardamine resedifolia. Next base: position 82,956 of record VBRH01000657.1, on the reverse strand, counting down.
GCCAACTCTGAATCTATTTGAAATGTTTATAAAATCCTCATCAAAGTTAAAAGTCCTCATCGTAGCTATTAATTGGTTCCAGATGCTGATGTGAGGCTTGCTCGCAGAATCAGGCGAGACACGGTTGAGAGGGGTAGGGATGTTGATTCTGTGCTTGAACAGGTTAGTCTTTGTTTTCAGGTTTTGGTATAAAATTTGCCAGCAAGGTTCACCTATCCAAATTAGTGCTCTAATGTATGAATCAACTTATGATTTTGTGCAATACTGAACAACTCAATGTTCCTCCTGTCTTTCGACTGACTCTGGCCTCTCTATTTCCACTCTTTGAACTGTTCTTCTATATAATAACGGTGTTATCTTCTGAGCATCCTTTATTTTTCAACTTTTCCTATTTTGAGGGTGTTTATGTTCATTTGCAGTATGCAAAGTTTGTGAAGCCCGCATTTGATGATTTTGTGCTCCCCTCAAAAAAATATGCCGATGTGATCATTCCCCGAGGAGGTGACAATCACGTTGCAGTTGACTTGATTGTGCAACATATTCACACAAAACTTGGGCAACATGATCTTTGCAAAATCTACCCAAATGTTTTCGTTATCGAATCAACATTTCAGGTAATTTCCGCCTTCTTCCAGCTGTTTGATACTTGATTCAGATGGTAACGCTTAGAACTATTTTCCGACTCTAATATCATATTGCAGATAAGAGGCATGCATACACTTATACGAGAGAATGACATATCAAAACATGACTTTGTGTTTTACTCTGATCGCCTCATTCGTCTGGTACTCTTTTAACTCATGTCTTCCCTTTCAGCGTCACTGCAAGTGACTCACTTAGCTTTCAAGCCTTGTTATTTCAATTCTTGTTGGTTCTATTCTAGGTTGTGGAGCATGGTCTTGGCCATTTGCCATTTACTGAGAAACAAGTAGTTACTCCAACAGGTATAAGAGGAGAATGGCTTGATCTGTAACTATACATTTTCATATAAGATAGTCATGGTGTCTGAAATCTGGACCAACTAGTTCTTGAGAGCCTTTAACGTCTCTGTCGCATGGATCTAGAAAAAATGTTTGTGCCTTGTCAAAATCATGCATCCACACGATTGTAACTTCTAATCTTTCCCCAACCAGGATCTGTGTATAGCGGTGTTGATTTCTGCAAGAAACTTTGTGGGGTCTCAATCATTAGAAGGTGAGCGTTGAAAGGTATTACGTGTTGTAAAGTTGTGGATAGATGGATACTGGAGCTGTTTGATTTTCCAATTTGTTTACATATTCAAAATACGGGATATAAGAAACGTGTATTACATTGAAAATCAGATATTGTTTTTCTGCTCATGGTATTGAGTGAGTGCCTTTCTTATTCTTTTCTCTTGCCTAAAATTTTCTGTTTTGTACGCTTTATTAGTGGTGAAAGCATGGAAAACGCCTTGCGTGCTTGCTGCAAAGGGATTAAGATAGGGAAGATTCTCATTCATCGTGATGGTGACAATGGAATGCAGGTTTGTTTATGTCTTTTTTTTTACTCCTTTAACAGTTTACAAAGATGAGAAACTTTTAAAGTTTCTCTTTGTATATGAATCAGCTTATATACGAGAAGCTTCCAAGTGATATATCTGAGCGCCATGTCCTGCTCCTAGATCCCGTTTTAGGCACAGGTAATTTCACTTTCTTCATGTGCTTTGAAGTGTATTTTCTCTTAATCTTCCATTGGATATATATCTTGAAGGTAATTCTGCAAGTCAGGCGATAGAACTACTGATACAAAAAGGAGTACCTGAATCCCACATTATATTCCTCAATCTCATCTCGGTGAGTGTTAATAAATCAACCAAAGATACTTCATCACATAGCTTGTTCTCTTATTCACAAACTCACAATGATTCCGCATCGTGCAGGCTCCAGAAGGCATTAATTGCGTATGCAAAAGGTTTCCATCGTTGAAGATTGTGACATCAGAAATAGATCAGTGTCTAAACGAAGAGTTCCGAGTTATACCAGGCTTGGGTGAGTTTGGTGACCGCTACTTTGGTACTGACGAGTAAAAGTATACTTACTAGTCAAAGACAATTGACACAACAGGAATTTGAATTTGAAAATCCGGCGTTAATGGTTTGATACGTTTGTCTTTGTCCTCATCCTAAAGAATCTTCACGGGCTTTGTTATTATTATTATTTTTTCCTCTGCTGGGAAGCTTCTCGCTTACTCACTAGAAAATCGGAAAATCATTTCAAGATTCATGGTTTACCCTGTACAAATTCGACGTTATTTAGCCCTGAACTCTTTACCATTTACAGTTTTATGCATCATTGATTTAGTAATAATAATAATAATAATAGATTTGAATTTCAACGTATAATTGTTCTAGACTAGTAATCCATTTTATTGGACACTTGGCATGTGAAAAACGTATTAGGCGAATGTAAATTTGTAAATTTCAACCGGGTTAAGGATCCGGGTCTGGTATCCGGTATTTGGTATGTTCCGAACGGGGCAGAGATATTTTATTTTATGTACTTTATCCATTCCCGCCACGGAGTAAAAATCCTTGGGCGGCGACAGTGAAGCAAGCAGCGAAATGCATTCGTCGAGCCTTTTCTCGTTCGGCGCTCGTTATCCAATCATCACCTGCCGCGTGTCACCTCCTTCTTCGCTTCCCTTGGCTTCTCTTCCTCTCTCGTCTTCAATCTCCTCCGACTCACTAGCTTGCTCTCTTCAGTGTCCTCATTTCCAATCGTATGCTCCTCTCGCCGGTGACTCTTCATCTCTAAGTTTGTGTGATAATTGCTCCGTTGTGAGCTTCAATTTTTGTCTATCTGGATTTTTTCAGGTGCTCAGGTTGCACGCAGGAGTTCAATCTCCATCGTCCAGCTGTCGTCGACGAAGCTTCAGGCTTCTTCAAGCGTTACGGCGTCGAAGATTTCACTTTCGATAGTTGTAGACTGGTTTATTTTCTTACTTCTTCTTCTTCTTCTTCTTCTTCTTCTTCTTCTTCTTCTTCTTCTTTCCTATTATCTGATTTCTCATCGTTTTGGTTCCTGGTGATAAATTTTTGGATCTTGTGGCAGTGGGGATGGAGATGCCGAGCAAAATTGGCCGTTCGTGGCTCCTCAGATAATGCATTGATTGGATTGTACCAAGAGGGAACTCACACCGTTATAGATATTCCCGAATGTAAAGGTATTGAATGAATGATTACGCTGGAAATAGTTTTCGTACAATGATTTTAGGTTTTCATGATTGATTTGATGAGGTTGAGTTCTTACCTTTGCAGCTCATCATCCTAATATTAATGCTGCAATCGAGTTACTGAGAGAAGGTTTGTAGTAGTAGTCGTCTTTTATGTGTTTTGTGATTTCAAAAGATGGAGATTGTTTGCATTTTGGACATTTGATGGGTTTTTTTTTGTTATACTTTTAGGTATTAAGGTGTTCGATGTCATGCCATTTGATGAGGATCAGGGCACTGGGGACTTACGTTATGTTCAGGTGATTAACATTTGAATATATATGGCAATTTTTTATCTACAATTTGGTGATGAGGTTTTTTCTGTAGATGGCTGTTACAACGCACAGTACAAATCTTCGTGCCCCCCAAAGATACAAAAATGGTCGAACACTTTTCTTGCATAGTGATATGTTTCAATAAGAGTAGTTGCTGAGTTTAAATATTGGTTTCAGGTAAAGTGCAGGTGTCTTTGGTTTGGAACTCGAGAAATGAGAATTCTCATAACGCAGATAAGTTACAAGCATTGTCCAGCGTGAGTTTTTTCCGGAAGTTGTGATTCCTTTTGCTTGTGTCACTCATTTTATTCTGCAATTATCACTTATATATCTCTCATTTGCAGTATTTGTGGAGAAAAGGTGGACCCAACAGCAAGTTTCACCTGATTCATTCTGTCTGGGCTAACTTTCAGACATCAACCAACAATGTGAGTCAGAAAACTAGATTTTTCTTAGTGTTAGCTTATAGACTTTGTTCTGGTTACTTGTTGTGAACTGGAAGATCTTCTGCCTAAAAAGTGTTCCTTTATTTTTTTTTGTTCAGTTGCTTAACATCACACTTAATTCTTCTGTTTATCTTAGATAATCTTTGGAAACAGATGGAGGCATCTTTTAGGTGAGAGAGATTTCTGGGAACATGTAGGAGGAATTGACATATCCTTGGATCCTTCCAGTTTTGGTCAGGCAAATACACGGGTGAGCATTCAGATATTGAGTTAAGCTTTATGATCCGGGACTAGATCAGCACATAGTATAAAGTGAATTTTCATTATCGGTTGTAGTAAATGTTGTATGATTCCTAATATGTCCAATGTTTGTGTCAGGCTTTTGATAGCTTGCTTTGGAAACTGCATAAGTATGTTCCTGGTGGATCATCTGTTGCTGATCTATATGCAGGAGCTGGAGTGATTGGATTATCGTTAGCTACATCGAGGAAATGCAGGCAAGAACAGAGATTGTTCTCATCTTTGTTTATCTAAGAAGACTGTGTATATATGTTCATATTGACGAAAAGATTGACCCCAACTTTATCCTTTAACCTGATTTCAGTTCTGTCAAATGCATTGAGGTTAACAAAGAAGCAAGGCTTTCTTTTGAGAAAACAATCCAGCGGTTGCCAAACTCATTGAATTGCAGCATCAGTTGGCATCATGCAGATGCTTCAGTTGTAAGTAGTGTTTGCTTGTAGCAAAAAAAAATATTCCAATTTTCTAGGATTTTTTTTTTAATATTAGAATGATGTGTGTTTACATTGTATTCAAAATTCTACAGAACCCTCTTTCGTGGATAATAGGATCAGATGTAGTCGTTGTGGATCCTCCTAGGAGAGGTCTAGATGCTTCTCTCCGTCAGATGTTGGAGTCTGTCCCCTCCATTGAGAAAAGAATGAGGTCGTCGTCACAGAGGTTGTTAAATTTCTTCCGAATATAGTTTTGAATTTGATTCCATTTACAATCATTGATGTACTATCATCAAAACTCAAAAGCTAGCTCTTTATGGATCTGTTAAATTTTCCTTTTGTTTCAGTTCAAGCTTGAATGCAAAAGAGGAGAAGAGGCCGTGGATTTTAAGAGCAAGGGAACTTTCAGTTCAAGCTGGCAACAAGTTGACACCTGAGGAGAATAATACACTACCACAAAGACTTATATATATAAGCTGTGGTTGGGAAAGCTTTAAAGAGGTACTAGAGACAAACACTGATATCAGTCAATAAGTCATTAACAAATGCTGCTGCTTTAGTTCATTCTAACTTCTAAACGATTGCTTAGGACTGCAAGTCGTTATTATCTAGCAGAGCGTGGGAGTTGGAAAAAGCCCATGGCTTCAACTTCTTTCCCGGAACCGATAGGTACCACTTAGTAGAAACATTTACTTCTGTTTTATACTGCATAAATATCATTCATGCTAATTTTACAATTGGGGTTTTCAGCATTGAAGTTTTGGCCGTATTCAAAAGAAGGGTTGTGATGAAGAAAAAGAAGAAATCGGTAATAAAGAAAATGGGGAAAAAGAAAGTGCGTGCTAAGTAGAATCACAGGACTCTTATTAGTTAATGTATGTAACAATGAAACTTCAGAAGATTATCTAATGGATGAGAAAACGTTTTTGCTCTGTTCCTTTAGTGTCATTACAAGTAGGAAAAAAAGATCTGTGCAATATTTTATCTTATCAACTTCTGTTGGGTATGAAGAAAAATAGCAAAACTGGACAGATACATCTTTAAGAATAGGAAGAAAAACAAAAAGCCGCAAGCCATTTTTACAACAAAGTATGTAGCTATTCAATGTGCTTTTCTACCTTTGGATTTATCCAAATGAGGAAAGGCTTGTAGAATGTTGTGTGCCCTTAGATCCTGCCTCGTTAAGATCCCTATCACTGGACACATCTGCAAAAGAATTTGATTACAGAGAAAGTTAGTGTCATTATATTTGTTCACAGAATTGATAGCAAGCATAGAATTAGAAGAGAGTCGAAGGCGTGCAAGTAAACTCACTCCTGAGACTTGAATCTTGGGAACAATAAGCAAATGCCTGAGTCCCACTTGCCGAAACAGCACCAAAGCCTTGGCCACAGACATGTTTTCCATGACTGTGTAAGGGGTTGTGTTAGTGAGAGGATGAAGATCAACATACATTTGCATTTCAGAGCTTGTGATGGCTACGTCGTCAAAGTTGTCTTCTCTCTCAGCCAATTCATCCCATGGAAACTTCTCCCTGACTTCCCACTCCTCTGTTCTTCTTTTCTCTGTCAAGAACCATCTCTTTTTCAGAACTTTAACGAGGTGCGCTCTCAGGATTAGCCCGTGGAGTTCTGTACCTCCAGTTGCTAGACCCACTTGAGGTACTTGTGCTTCATCTAAAACAGGGAATGCATTATGCGTCGTGTTTCTTAGCACATCGACTATTCTAGAAACCTTTTCTACGCCTTGCAGGGTTACAACCGGAGGCTTAGCATCACCAAGCTCACCAACGCTGAGGTTCCTCATCCATGGCTCTGGATTTGCGTCTAAGAAAGGTAAGCCCTTAAGATGCAATATGATGTCATAGATACTCGGGTTGAAGCTGTCTCCCACAGTTTTAGCAATCAGAAGCACAATCATTGTAATGGGAAGCAAAAGAAGGTTGTTGGTGAGTTCAAGGAATATAACACAGAGTGACACAGTCATTCTCATTGACCCAGCCATGAGTGCAGCTGCACCAAGGACAGCATAAAGCCCTTGGTCAATGCTTGTGTAGGATCCCATTGCAGCGCCAAGCATTCGGCCATATGCAGAACCCATGAGGATGATTGGGAGGAAGAGACCAGACGGTGTTGCAATACCGAATGTGAAAAGCCCCAAGATACAGTAGAGCACAAAGAATATCCAAAGGGAACCCATGCCAAACTCATTAGGAGTGTTGGAAGAGAAAATGTTTCTGACAGCATCATCGTTGGTTGTGAGAAGCAGAGTAGCTAGATCATTGTAGTAACCTTTTGGACAATTGAACTGTTTGAAGTTTCCTGTTCTTCCATTCGTCGGGCAGATCTCATCTATTGAGGGGTCACAAGGCTTGCATTTCGCCAGGAAAGGAAGACCGTAAAGGCAAACCGATGTGAAGAGTGATACAATAAGACTGAGAAGCACCTTGTGGATCTTACCCTTCCTGCAAAATTAACCAAACAAGGTAAGTACAACAACTAGCTTTACAGGTTTTCACTCGTAGCATCCGATATGGCTAACACACTTACTCGTTGATGAGATTATAAAGCCGGAGAACTTTATGCAGAAAGTGATTGTAGAGACTCCCAAGAATTCCACCGATTACACCAATCAACGTGACAGGGATTATATCAGTTACATGGTAAGTATAAGTTACATGACTTACATCAAACATGATAAGCCCTCCTTTTCCAAACAACCCACACTTGCCTGAATTGCAGATCTCTATAAACTCTCTTAAAACAACCACCACAACCGCTGTGCTGAAGAAAGTCCGCCACAATAAGGCACTTCTCCACCAAGTAGCGACTTCCTCGAGAGCGAAGAGCACGCCTCCAACAGGTGATCTGAAGGCTGCACAGACTCCAGCAGCTGAGCCACATGTAATCAGATCCCTGCGGTCTCTATCGTTGTTGAAGTAACGAAGCCACCTCCACTTGATCCGATGGTTGTCTGGTCCACCTTGTCCAAGCAAAGAAGCTATGCAGCATCCAATGTGAACCAGAGGACCTTCTTTACCAAGATCAAGTCCAGCTGAAACCGCTCCAATGCTTCCAATGATCTATCAAACCCCGCAAATCCGTAAGTTAAAAATCAAATTCATACTCTTAAGGTTCTCCCCTGATAATCTTTTCAAATCTCCAACTTCAGAAACAAACCTTAACGATCATAGTGGTAACACCAAACATGTTGGGAGTATCAACACCATTAAGATAAGCTTTGATCTCAGGAATTCCAGGTCCAGCGGCCGTGGGAGCAAAGCAAACACAAAGCACAGATGCCACCAACGTCAGACCCAAGTTTACCCCAGCCATCACCATCAGACCTGTAACATATCTGTTTCCCCACACAAGTCATACACTAATGGTAACAAAAACGTTTTGATCCTGAATATTCAAATTCATTAGATGAAGCTTCGTTTTTTCGGTTACCTTTCTTGGGCGAGGAAGTGACCAACGGCTAAAAGCTTGTAGCCGGCTATGTTTTCGACGGCTAAGTTGATGAGAGTGGCGATTAGACCAGTGAAGAGACCAATAAGACAAGCAAAAGTCCATTTCAAGAATACGTATTGAAGCACTTGTGCTCTTGATCTTTTTCTCCAATCATGCTTAAACAGATCGTTCTCGTTTATTCTGTCAAGAATATTCATTAGTAACCATAAAAAAAAAACTGAGAAGACCTTGAATTCAAAAGTATGCAGAGAATAAAGAAGAGGAAGAAGAAGAAGAACATACTCATAGTCCAAGCTCTCGATATAGGAAACCTTGGCACCGACCAAAGCAAGTGGAGTTGAAGAAAGTGTTCGATTAGCCTTAACCAGAGGTTGGTTCAGTGTGTTGCTCTCTGGGTCTCCTCCTTCTTCTCCATTGCGATTACTATTATTACCAATCTGCTTTAGATCTTCTTCCATATCTGTCTCTGATCAGCTAAAGAAAGAAGAAAGAGCAAAAGATGAAGCTTGGTTTTGGTCGGAACCTCTGCAACATAACCTTTTTAACAGAACCTTTTTAAGGTTCTTAAAGAGCTTTCTCTGTTAAAAAAACCACTTCTCGATGAGTATATTTTTTAAACATATATATATATATATATATATATATTATGTATGTATTATTTCATTGAAATTGGTAGGCCGTATTTTGTCTTGTTCTTTGCTTTCTACAAAGCTTTTAAGAGTTATATGATGAAGAGTGTCTAATATTGGCGAGACGACGCTTATGGTTTGTGAGAGGCTATGATGAGACAGTGATTGGTCAATTTAATATTTATTATTGAATAAATTAACAAAGAACGGTGATTGAATATTATGAGTTTGTACGTTGAACGTAGGGATAAGATTTTTCTACTTGTGGCCCTTGTTTATATTTCCGTAATCCATAGATCGCGATAATATATTAATGGGGTTTCTTCTAAAAAAAACCATCGATGTTTTATTTTTTTTGCAAGATTAATTCTAACTTGAACGAGCTTTTAATATCATCTATTAACATCAGTTTCTTGCGCAGACCAACATCTGACTTTTCCGGTTTGAGTTGATAAAGATTTTGCATGTGTATATAATATAACATATATATCATCACACGTTAATCACAAATTAATTGAGATATTTATGATATATTTCAGTAAAACCTCTATAAATTAATACTTAGAGAATATCAGAGTTCCAAAATTATTAATTTATAGAGGTTTTATTGTAGTCTCCAAATATTAGCAGAATATATAAATTTTGAAGGAAATTTCTTGGATACTCGAAAACCAATCAACCCCAAGATTGGGTCACGCAAGAAGCCAACAAGGACTCGTGCATGGTAAGTACCTCACCATGTGATTCACGAAAGAAGAGTATTAAACGACGATCTTGTCTCTCTATGGCCCCAACTAGAAATACTTACTTGTCTTTTACTATAATCGAAGACAGGATCCGATCCAATTGGCTGTCATTTGCATTCGACACGTGTCCCCTCGTTGTTCATATGATATTTTCTTTAATTCCCGTTACTCTAATTTTTTTATCTCGTTTTCCATATATACTTTTTGGAATATTGAAACTTTTATAATCTACCAGACTACCATGCGGTAGATTATGTCTGGGATGTATTGAACTTAATATTTGAAAATATTTGAGTTTTAATGAATTTTGAGATGATTTAATTAATTTTGATGATTTAAGAAATTTGTTATTAAAAATCTCTGAAATCTCATCTTATACTAATCTTTGTATTTTAACTAAGAAATCCTACCTAAAAATTTTAAATCCAAATATTATAATATTTTTAATAACAGTGGATTTGATTAAATATTTTAAAACCACTAATCCAATAACATATTTTAAAATTCATGTTTAAATAACATAAAATTTAACATTTTAACTCAAATCCCTCCAAATACTCCGTCTAATAAAAGTATAAGGTCAGGTAATCGTAGATAAAGGTTGGGTATAGCTCCGGCCCACCCTTTTGGGCCGAGCCTGGTTGGGTAAGGGTAATTTGAGTTTCAGATATTATTATCAAAGTATATATGTTAATATAATAGTCGGATAATAACGGGTAATGATAGGATAAGGGTAGGGTTGGGTAGTTAAAATGGTTATCCAAATGGATAATTTCTGTAATTTAAAACGTTATTCAGACATATAATTACGGATAATCTTGTATTAAAATTAAAAAAAAATTAGATAATTTATAGAAATTTTTGGATAATTTTAAAATAATTTTGTCAAATATCAAATGTTTTTGAGTAAATTTAAAAATATATAAATAATTTAGGAAATTTTTTAATTTTATAATTACCCAAATGGGTAATTTGGGTACCCTAAGTAATTATCCGATCCGACCCTTATACATAAAAAAAAAAAATCATGATCCAAATGAATAATTTCTAATACTTTTACCCAAACGAGTTGGATTATTAGGAGTGGGTACGGGAAAGGTCAGGATACCTGATATATAATGCCCATACCTAAAATAGATAATATGAACGAAAAAAACAAGAGCTATTCTGTCTTTCTCGCATTCATCGTTCGCAATAAAATTTTACCGTATTACTGATAGTAAAATTTTACCGCATTACCGGTAGTGATCGTATATGATTGACAATCATTAATTGTCATAAGGAATTTGAAGCCATCAAATTATTGTACATATTCCTTCCCATTTTTTTAATTTCACATTCGTCTTTTTTGATAATTTTTTTTCTTTTCACATTCTAATGATTGGTATATCTATGAATAACTTAGTGAATATATAGTCTTTGTCAAAAAAAAAAGAAATTAAAGAAAAAAATGTTTTAAAAGAGGAAGGTAAAAAGGTGGAAAAGACAGAAAAAAAATACTAAGATAATTATTCTTACTCTCCTAAATGACATAGTATATATGACTGAAAAACAGACATGGTGTCTCATGCTTTTTAAAAAAAAATTATTTGACAAGATCATTGTGTTTAATGTTGTATGATTTCGTTCTAGTTGTAAAATTTTAAAATTTTAAAATATAGTGGGAGGGTCAATTATGACACATCTATGATGACATTGTCGCTTTCATGAAGATTTTTTTGAATAAAGTTGAAATTATGGACTTATTATATAATATATGTGGTGTTTTAAATTTTTTAAAAATTACAAAAAATGTAGGTATAAGCATACAATTTGGATAAGATTATTATCTATTATCTATGTATACACTATTAAAAAGAGAAATACTCTTATCGATGATCCAAATACTATTAAAATAAAAATAATTTTATCCATTGTATCCAAATAATATTTATTTATTTTTATATCTAAATAACTCCTAATTGATTTTCTATAATCATTACACTCAAACAAAATTATTTCTTTATCTAATAATTTGATTTTAATAGTATGAATTATGATTCTCCAATCACCTTTGTTTTATCTTATTTTCAAATTATTTTGAATTATTATATAATACATATAATTAATAAAATTTTATATTTTTCTGCATATATTGCGATTCAAATTTTGGGCAATTGTTCAGAGTCATATTATAAAAAATACCAAAATAATTTTGAATACAAATAAGCATAAAGCTTGACTTATCAGATGTTCAAATTTAAAAAATATATTCGGTTTAATCCGGTTCTTTAGTTTAAAAAAATTTAAAATTTTAAAAAATACCAAAATATTTATAATTTTAAGACGTTTCAAATATTATATAATTAAACTCTATAAATAGTTTAAAATATTAATAATATTTAAACTCTAATTATTTTTAAAAACATTCGTAATATTTAAACTCTATAAAAAGTTTAAAATATTATTAATATTTAAACTCTATAAAAAGTTTAAAATATTATTAATATTTAAACTCTATAAAAATTTAAAATATATGAAAATGGGGATCATTTAAAAGCAAACTTTTAAACTGACCCAAATTATATGTCTTTTAAATAAAAGTATTGTTCAAAAGAAAAATAATAAAAGGATGCTTAAGAAATAATTGTCTGCAATCCTAACAAGTAACAACCAAACACAATGATTTTTAACATTAATTTTAAAATTAAATATATTTTTAATATCTTAATACAAGTTTCCAAAAATAACTTTTATATAATTACAAATTCAAAATGATCTCCCATTAATTATTTTGATTCAAATGTGTTATTTCCTAATTAAAAATGAGATTAAAAATAATCTAAAATATTGATTGGATCATAATGATTAATGGGTTGGTATACATATATTCGTTCTAAATTTGCTAAAATAATCAATCCAAAACAGGTAATTATATAAAAAAGATCGGTTACAGGACTGAAAGCTTCTGATGGATACGAGACATGACGGGTTTCTGTCCCATAATGGACATATCTAAAACAAATGTTGGATAACTAATTTTATAATATAGACAAAGAAATATAATATAATCTATTTATAATTATATATATTTAATATTTAATACAAATGGACTAAAATAATCATCCAAAACGAATAATTATACAACATGAATCGATTATAGGAGGAGAAGTTCCCGATGGTAATTTTGCAGTTAAAAGACCATCACAAAACTTTTTAAAAAAATTTAGAATTTTTAAAAAAATATTAGGATTTTTCTATGTTTTTGAATTTTTTATTTATCAATTCCAAAATTTACAAGTTCAATTTTTATTGTTTATAATTATTGTAGAATTACTTTAGATTTTTATACAGTTCTTTGTTTTTTAAAGAGTTTTATATGTTTTCCAAATTTAAAAATATATCTTTAATTTAAAAAGTAATGGATATTATTTTCATCAACTCTTGGGTGTTTAAAACAAATTTTATAGTTTGTGTATTTTCATAGAACAAAAAATTAGTTCATGTTTTTGTAGGATACCTTAAAAGTTCATGTATTTTTTTATGGAAATAGATAAATAGTTGGTGTATTTTTATGGAATTTTCCCTAGTAATAAATTTTAGAATTAAAATATTTATTGATATATTGAGATACTAATTCATAGAGACACTAACTGATGAAAAAAGTAATTAATTCAAGACCGGAAAATTTTATTACTTTATCAAAATATTAATTTATAAAGCTTTAACTACCTTTTTAGCAAATTTATGTTGTTCATTGTTTGACATTGATTCTTTGTAAGTACACTAGAAATAATACATTTTAACAAAAAAAAAAATAATGAGTACAGAAATATGTGCAAAGATTTAGGAGATAAGGGGCATAATAATTTTAAATGTAGATTTATATGGATTGATATAATTTCACTTTTAGGTTAAGGCCAATGATGATTTAATATTCTCAGACAATAAAAAGGTTATAAAAAGAAATTTTATACACGAATGAATAAGTAGTTCCAAGATTCAAGAAAGTAACAAGATCTCGGTCCTTCTAAGATCTTCAAGATTGATGAAGTTATAGAAATAGTATAGGAACTAACTCATAATTTAAATAAAAATTTGGGAAGAAAAAAAGAAATCAAAAGAAACAAACCCTATTTAAACAAACTGGAGTTTCTGTAAAAATAGTAAAACTAGTAGTCCATGTTTTAAAATCTATTAGACATTAATCGGGCGCTGAGAGATCGATTAGTGCTTAGATGATTAACCGAGAAAGAATCGGCGATTATTTTAAAAAAAATTTACGTAATAATTTGGATATATATAAAAGATGAATTCACAAAAGAGTGAAATATTCTATAGTGGAGTTGATTAGTTATGTATAGGTTGGTCTCAACGTGTCCAGTTTGATCCTAGTTTCATAACTTCTTTTCGTCCTAGAATATTTTGTTTTCCAGTCGTTCTAGTGTTTTCGACATTGTTTTCCCGATTTTCATAGAAGAAAAATTGTAATTTTTGAAAAATACAGTTTTTTTTTTAAACTATTAAATATGTCGATTGATTGGACTCGGCGCAGTCCACCTCCGTTAAACGATTAATGGACAAATCAGTCTATTTTTAAAACAAGACTAATAGCGATCAATCTTTAAGATTATCCAACCCAACTACACTAAAAACTGGTTCATAATCCAAAGTGAAGTACTTTTTATTAAAATACTCTTTATTACTATTAATCTTCCTACGTCCGCATACTTAGCCCCTCGGCCAGTCACATAATTCATTTATAGCTTGAACCTTAGAGAATATTTGAGAGGAAATTTTGTGTTTTATCTTCGTGGAAGCCATTCTAACCCAAACACCAAGTGGAGTTGAGTCAAGTTCCCTTCCCAACAACCAAACCACCTGCAATCAACAAAAACC
>VBRH01000657.1:47800-65628 GCA_014578085.1 Cardamine resedifolia | reverse complement strand
AAAAAAAAAAAAAAAATCCAACCAAACCTGAAATGTCCACCCCTTTGTTTGACTATGGAAGACAGGACTCTACTTGATCTGTTTCTACAGAGTTTTTCTATGACAAGTGAGAGCTATAAACTTCTAAAAATCATGTTACCATTGTTTATGAATATCAATGTGACTTTTTCTTCATGCAAGTGTATTTTACGCGAATCACCATTTCATATTGTGAGAAGTGACACTGACATTTCACCTCTATTCGCTAGAGGTTTCTCTTTAGGAAATCAACAACATGCGGCAACAGAGTTGTTTAAGATCATGAACATCACTGAACAAGATAAACAATTTGCACCAATGGAGCAAATACTAGGGATTGTGTAGTCATTATAAAACAGTGGAAGCAAAATTAAGATGCCTTCTTAACATTAATAAAAACTCATTACCAGAAGCAAGTAATATGCCAGTAAACGCATCTTCGACTTACAAAATGTACCAAGTAAAAGTAAGGGATTAACACGAAATTTAAACCAAAAGGCCGGAAGATTTATTTACTGAAAACATGTTTCAAGAAGGTACATTTCCATCAGGCATATCCCAGTTGTCTTCCTCCTCATCCTTTTTCTTACTCTTAGTTGCTGCTGCTGCTGCTGCTTCTTCTCTTGTCTCTTGAGTAAACCTTGCTTGAGGACGCCTGAAACGAAAACCAAACAAGAAACATGAAACCAAATACAAAGTTGAAACCATCTCTTCACTATTTCAATCCTCTAAAGCTAAGAAACAGTGAAGGATTCCAAAAACTAATTTTCATATCTTCACAGGCTATAAGAAACTACATCAATTTCTTACAGAACATGAACCAACACACAAATTTGAAACCTTCTCTGCTAATTTCAATTCTCTATAGCTTAAGAGAAACAGTGAAGATTTTTTCAAGAACTGAGCATTAAATCTTCACAGGTTATAAGAAACTATATCAAATTTCTCACAGAACATGAACCACACACAAATTTGAAACCTTCTCTGCTAATCTCAATCCTCTAAAGCTTAAGAGACAATGAAATATGAGTATCAAATCTTCACAAGCTATAAGAAACTAACAATGGAACACTCAATCACCAATCCAAAATCAGTTTCATCATATGAATCAATCACTAGAAGAAAGCAGATATAGCAAAATGAAGTTGAAACCTTTTCTTATTACGCTTAGCAGCATCACGAGTCCTACGTTTCTTCTCATCTTGCTTATTCTCAAAGTATCTCCTTCGTTTACATTCCTGAATAACTCCAGTTCTCATCACTTCTCTCCTAAATCGATTCACAAGCCTTTCTTCTGATTCGTTATCTTCAACAAACACTTGCACGTTGTATCCCGAGCTGAAGAAGAGAGTATTCGAGTAAGCAAGCGACGGACAAATCACAGAGGCGAGTTCAGAGGAAAGTGAAGAAGCAGTAGAAGAAGACTCTTCGACCGCCATTGATTCGATTGCGAGATCATTTCTTCGCCTATGGGAGATAGTTGGAGAAGGAAGAGTGAGATTCGGAGGCGGAGTAGGTTTCGTTTGAGATTTGAATGGAGAAATGAAGGAGATGAAGCTTGTGAATGAGAACGAAGAAGCCGCCATTAAAGCTTGCGATGAAGAAGAAGAAGAAGATGAGATTGAATTGGGATAAGATTCAATTCCCCCCTAATTTCTAGGTCAGTGGATCAATTACGGGTCAAGATATGAAACCCGGTCTAAAACCGGGTTTCACTAATGGGCTATTAACGCTTTGGGCCCATTATAAATGAAAAACTTTTTTTTCCCCAAGTGAATTTAACATTTTTAAATTTTCGGTGTCTGCTATATCTTAAATAAAATATTTCTTATGGTGGTGACCTGTCTACGTGAACTTCATCTTTATTAAATCAAAAGGAATTGTATTCTTTCAAAATATATTATTTTGGTGAAATAAAAAGGTACTTTTGGTTTATTAGTTTAATAAATCTACGTGATTAAAAAATTTAGATTTGATGCAACTAACGAAGTTTTCAGATTGGCCGAATATGCAGTTGTCGATCTTACATGAGTCTTATACAAACTATCTATACTTTTTCTTAGATAATCTATGATATAAATGTGGAAATTCGAAAATCAATGTACTTTTTAAATACAGTAGTATTTGAAAGTTTTTGTTTAACGTGCAGCAAGCCATTTTCATTATTTCTCTAAATATAATAAATTAGAGTATTTGCACCTTATAGCAAATGAAATTATGGAAGCTCAAAAGACATCAATAATGTGATTTAAATATATTTTCTGATGATTCTATCTTTCATTTAACTTGACAGATGATTTTTTTTTCATGACAGTTATTTTTAAATGTGGACATTTAAAAAATGAAGGACGATCCATGTTATTTTTTATGCGAATATCTAATTTATAAAATAGATATCATGGTTTATGATTTATCAAAAAAATTTGATTAATTTATTACTATCAAATAGTTGATAGCTTGAAATCATGTAATTTGGAGGAATAATAAGGTTGTGTTAACTTTATTGAATTATTTACTATTTTATTTATAAAATATGATATGTAAAACATTGATGATGATAAAGCATATTAAGTGTTATTGAGAGCGAGTCACACGAAATTACAAATGAATTAATTTATTAGTTTCTTCCAACATCGATCAAATATTATTACAAATTTACAATTAACATATTCGGTTACGTACCTGCACTGAGTATACCGACTTGTGGGATTTGGCTTGGGTTATAGAGTTATAGCTTTTTTTTGTTTTTACATTAAATTTCTCTAGTGGACTAATTTTCTGAATTAGTTATATGATGATGGCGACATCTTATTGTCATTATCCATATTCCCATATTAAATTTTGTATGTATAATGATTCAGAAAATCATGTTTATGTAAAATAATTCATAGTACATAGGTAATTTGATTATCGTTCATGATTTGGGATATAGGACCAGTGGACCACAATTTGATATCGTTCTAATCTAAAATTTTTAGGTTATCTTATTAAAATTAATTGAACAAATATATAATTACTTTTTTGTTTAAAAAAATATTTACATTTGTATGTATGAGTAATCCAATTTTTTAAACAAATAGAAGGACTAACTCTTTCTAATATAATAACCGTTAAAATTTATCAATGTTTCTAAGGAGAACAGACTCAAGGAACCTAAACCTTATTCGCAAATTCGGTTAAAGAATATATACCCAACTACCAGCAAAACTATCAAGATTTATTATCTATAATCAATCGCGTATGCGTCCAAATTATATATATGGGCTTTGTCATCCGCCTTTATGACTCTTCTCTTGCATATTATGATCTTAATTATTAAAATTTCATTTTGTTTTACATTACAAAATAATTTTTTTAAGTTTTCTTAATAGCGTAATTTACAAATTTAAAAGCAAACGTACAATTTTGAAATTAAAAAAAGCGTTATACTGTAAATAAATAACCAAATAGCGTTATACTGTATGTTAGGTTTTATGGTCCAAATTTTGCTTATGAAAATATTAAAATGTCTTGAGTTTTTAAAATGTGAAATGCACTAATATAACATGTATTTTTATATTTGAAACAAACGAGACTTAGTAATGATTAATTAAAGGTTTTGATTTTGAAACAAATTTAAGCAAAATGTGAATGTAACACTTTAACATATATTTTTATATTTCAAACAAACGATACCTACTAGTAAAGATTAAAGGTTTTGATTTTGAAAATTTCAAGCCAATATTTTCTTGGAAGCCCATAAAATTTAACACTTGACCTAGTTATATAAAGCCTTGGATAATCGGTCATATATAAAATACGAATATGATCAACCAATTTCTTTAACGTGCTTTTGTATACCTGTGTTTTTTTTTCTAGTTTTGGGTCAACTACAACTTTTCATAATTTGAAACTTCAATGCTAGTTTGATTGAACCGATAAGAAACAGAGGAAAATGTATGAGATTAATTTATTGTTTTTTTTTTCTCGATATTTATGGTGTATAAAATAAGTAACAGGAGGTTGAAAAGGATTAAGAAAATACCGTCTCCACTTAAAATAGTGGAGAGCCAACACACAAGACGTGACACATATGGAATAATCTATTGATTAGGTAAAGGTTATTTTAATGTTAAGGGTTGGTTAAACACACAAAAAAAAAAAAATGTAAGTGACTTCTTTTTTGTACAAATCACACACACTATAACATATTAACATATAAGCTTGCTTCAGTCCAAAGGATAAGACAGTACTGAACTTGGTGGTATATATACATTTTTTTTTTTGTCTTCAGTAAATCAATACGCAAATGAAACCAACGTTGGAAATCATTAAGTTAAATTTCCAAAATAAATGTTAGCGAGTATAAAACATGGACATACACTATATGTTTTATGGATTATAAACTTTTTTAATTTCGGTAAATGAAATGATTATAACTTCCCTTTTTGGAAATAAAACACACAAAATTGGAAGTTATTTTTTTTTTTAAATTTTTTTTTATCTCACATAGGCCTTGGCAAAAAATCCGTAACCGAAGAACCGTACAGAACCTGACTCGAAAAAGTGGTATCAAAACTGAACTAACAAATATTCGAATGGGTCTTAAACTCTTATACCAAAAAAACTGAACTCAAACTTGTACCGAACCGAGAACCGAATGGGTATCCGAAATATAATTATATACCTAAAAATATTAATTTCATATATACTTATATTAATTATATTTATACTTTATGTAACCTAATAACCAAAACTACAATTTTAAATCCAAAAAATACCAATTATTTTAAGACTAAAATAACCAAAATTACCTAAATTATCCAAAATAACCGATAAATCCAAAAAAATTTAGTTATATTTATAAAAATTTAACCAAATTTTATTCAAATTTAACCTATTTTCACTTTTCTCCCAATATTTCAGATATCCGAACCCGCATGAAACCGAACAGAATCCAAACCAAAACTATAAATACCCGAATAAGTATTAGGTCGCTACACCCGAAAGACCTGACTCGAATCCGAACGTTCATGCCTCTCACACAACCCATATTTGAGATTATTGTTTACCTAAAATATCAAATCAATTGGAAAAACTCATTTTTAATGGTTGAATACAACTTGTATACAAGTATACAAACATGATTTTTGTTTAAGCAATGGAGGGCAGTGTAGAATATTCTAAAATACAGTAGTATATGCTGAGGTTTTTTTTTGTTTTTTTGTTAAAGAAATATATATGATGCCTGAGTTGCTGACTAATAATATGTTTTCATAAAAATTAAAGCTTTTTAAATTAGAAAACTGCGACCACCATTTCTTTCTTTTAATTTAATTTTTCAAGAAGAACTTTATATTTTTTGTCTCTTCTTCTTCGATTTGAAAATTACTTTTCTTCCACGCATAGGCTTGCCTTGCCGCACAGTCACACTTAAAGAAATATAATTTCATTTTATAATCATAACTATAGCTTTTTGCCTTTTTCGAGTTTTTACCGGCGATTTCTTTCTTGAAGCTGAGTCGAACGTGGTTTTTGTCGTTGCTCTCTCATTGAAGAAAAAAAAAACAATAAACCGAATGCCTTTAGATTACTCTATTTTTTTCTTCAAAATAGAATAACTCTAAAATAAAATTGAATTGTACTCCAATTTTACTTTAAAATAGAGCTAAAAATAGAATAATAAGTAAAAAAATAAAAAAATAAATAAAATTACTCTATATTTGGAATAATTTCATTTTTATTCTATTATAAAGAAAAAAAAAATAGGGTTGGAGCAAATTCTACTTTAAAGTTTAAAAAAAAAATAGAGTAGGATTGGTCTTATAAATCCAATATTTTAAAGTAATTTTGTTTCTCTGGAGAATTCTAAACTAAGCTTGAATCTCCCCTGCAACTCAGGGTGGATACCTGTCTCTTCGTTAAAAGTTTTCATAATTTATATTAAAAAAACTAATTACTCTTTTTGGTATTTTATATTTTAATCACTCGTCATCTCTTTTTGTATTTTTTCGATTTAATTTCTTATTTACAGATGAAGAAGAAGAAGAAGCTATATCAAAAAAAAAGAAAAAGAAGAAGAATAAGAAAACAAGAAGAGAGAAGAAAGCTTCTAAATTTGTAGGGGTTTCTTTTTTTTTTTCAGTTGACGTCTTCCCCTGTAAGTCTCTTTGATTCTCTTCTTTGACTTTTGACTAATTTGTTTCTTCAGGTAGGGATGTACATACACATATACACACACGTAATCTTGTATCTATAAGTCCAATTTGTATTTGTTCTTCAGAAATTTAGTCAAAATCTGTATGTGTTGTGTGTTTTCACTTGTAGACCGTTGATTTTAGGGTTTGCAATCACTGTTTTGATTTAATCAAATCTGTTTAATTGCTTGTTAAAACTCGGATTAGCTCAAATAATTTTTATTTTTTTTGGTAATTGTATTCTTGTGTTGGATTTGATTTGAATATTAGTCTTGATACAGATAGTTCCAAATCTCACTAGTCCAAGATTGATTGATTTTTTTTTTTTTTTTTTTTACAATCTGAATCTTTGTTGTTTCCGTACAAAAAGATTGAAACTTGGAAACAGCTTTTATATTTGATTCTCTATTGGATAGATAAATGGATTGTCACTGTTTGATTCTGATTTAGTTTTTTTTGGTTGAAAATTTACAGAGAGGGAATGTCAAAAGCGTACTAGACCGGGATTTATCAAGTAATGTTGACACTAGGAGAAGATCATACCGGTATAATCCGGGGAAGCTCGAACCGGTCAAGACCAAAGAAGCTTCGGATTAATGACTACAAGATTCCTGATCTAAACGTAGAACCTTGTTTGGATTGGGATGGGGAAGAAACAGGGGAGGCTAAGGCTACTCAAGCTCTGACCAATACCTGTTTAAAACCTCAGGATGCAGATTATTGTTTACCAAATGTTCCTCAGCTCTTTTATGAGCTAGAGGTCGAGATACTCGCACGCGTGCCGCGTTTCGAGTATTGGAAACTTTGCTTTCTCAATACGCGGTTTTCGCGGTTGCTAAAGAGTGGTGAGATTTTCAAGGTGAGACGGGAACGCGGTATGGTTGAACCGTCTGTTTTTATGTTGTCGAGTGGCGATACGCGTTGGACAATGTTTGATAAAGACTTTGAGAACTATCAGAAGCTTCCGGAACTTCCTTCTGACATTTGCTTCTTCGGCGGAGATAAAGAATCGCTCTGCGCTGGTACGCATTTGATTGTTATTGGGAGAGAGGAGAAGAGCATTGCGTTGTGGCGATACGAGCTTGAGACGAGCAAATGGTTCAAAGGTCCTGCAATGATCACGCCGCGAATCTTGTTTGCTTCCGCTACTTGTGGGACTGTTGTGTTTGTAGCTGGCGGGTTGAAAATCGAAGGACACGGTACCGTGGAAGTAGTGAATAAAGCCGAGAGGTACGATGCGGAGACTAAAACTTGGACGCTGCTTCAAGGAATGCATAAGCGGAGGAAATTCTGCTCGGGGTGTTACTTGCGTGGCAAGTTTTACGTCCTTGGAGGCCGGGATGAGAACAACAAAAACCTAACTTGTGGAGAACGTTATAACGAGGAGACAAACACTTGGGAACTAATACCTAACATTCTCAAAGATATGTCTTTCACTTCTGCCCAATCTCCACCGCTAATCGCGGTGGTTGGGGATGATCTTTACTCTTTAGAAACATCGGCGAACGAGCTCTGTGTTTACGATGCAAACACAAACGCTTGGAAGAAGCTTGGAGATGTGCCTGTGAGGGCTAAGTCTAATAGAGGATGGGGAGTTGCGTTTAAGTCGCTTGGAGATAAATTACTTGTTCTTGGGGCAACGGTGGGACCGTCTCGAGCCGAGACAATGTCGGTTTATACGTGTCGTCCTTCGGCTAACCCTAAGGGCAAGCTGCATTGGGAGGAGTCTAAACGCTGCTGTGACGTTGAGCTCAACCATTTTATTTTGAATTGTTGTGTGATGATTGCTTAGGAGTCTTCTTCTCTAGAGAAAACTGGGCTAACTTTTTGGTTTTGTGTGTGTGATTGAATAAAAAGTTGTGGCGTCCCCAGACGCTGAAACTCTAATCACTGTTGTGAATTTGTTTTTGATTTCGCGTTTGCGTCTTAAGTTTTTGGTGAACACTGGTGTTTCTTCGTTTTGTGATATCTCTTAAGCGTTTGTGTGATTTGTGTTTTTGTTTTTGGTTTTAGTGTGATTGTGTTAAAAATAACAAGGTTGTTGAATCTGAATAATTCGTAAGAATTTGATCTAAATCGACTAAGTTTCTTTGATAAAGACTAAATTGACTAGTTTTAACTTTGTTGTTTTAAATTTTCAATTTAGTTAAAATAATTTATTTATCCGAAAACTAAATCTAACTGAAAGAAAAAAGAAAAGATGAAATGCTCTTATCAGCTAGAAGTGAGAAGAAGAAGGGGGAAATATTCCTTTTTTAAAGAATTTTTTTTTTAAACAAAAGCAGAAAAATGTGATTTATATCTAAAACCAATTACCTTGGTGAAAATGCAGCATTTTACACTATTATTCGCTGGGTAATTTCTTAAAGTTTTTCAGTTTTGTGATGCAGAATATGTCTACTACTAATGTGCCATCGTGTTGTCTCTGTTAGATTGTAATGTGAGCCTTAAGATTGGGTGTAACAAAGCAAGTCCGCAACATTGTTACAAAACATAGTTTCACAATGAATTACTAAAATAAGACACTATGTATCCATATAAAGCTTTAATTCGAAATTTTTTATCTTCTTGATAGTGGTGGTGGTAAAACAAAAATATACATGTTTAATATTGAAAAACAAAAAAATAATAAAAAATTTAAGAAGAAGTAATCCAATATATATGAAGAGTCTTCTATCAAATAATAGATAAATATTATTTAAAAAAACTAGACATAACTAATTTTAAAATTTGCAAGAATTTAGGATAATGAGAACTAATTTTGAAAAAATAAACCAAATTTAGGAAGATGACTAATTGAAAATAGGTTTTTTCTTATTGATATACTTCTAAACAAATTCAATAATATGTAAAAAATGGTATGTTATAGGAAATTCAAGATGCAAAGAGGGCCGCCGGGCTTTATTGAAAACCCCTTATGGGTCATTAAGCATCTAAGTTTAAAAGAAACTACACGCCGTTTTATATGTACGCTATTACACTGCAGGACGTTTACGTGTCAAGCTAGTGAGCGACTGAGAGTAAAGGCGTGAGTGGTGTGTGGGTGGTTCAGAGTCAGAGCGCGAATTTGAATTTCGTTTCTGGGGTTTTGGCTATTTTGGGGAAGAAGAGGGAATAATAATGGCGGGAAAGCGTTCGTCGCCGTTTTCTTCTCCGCTGTTGAAACCACCGCAGCTTCTTACTGTGAAGGAGGAGTTAGAGACGGAGACATTATGCTGGAGGAAGGAAGTGGACGAGAACTTGAAACGCCTTCAATCGCTGTTCTTCGGTGCCGACCAATTTCTGGAGAAATCTGATTTCTCTTCTGCTCAGATCCTTGGACTTCGTCTTTTAGGTTTCCTCGATTCTCGCTCTGTAACTGATGCCGATCGTGTTTTTATCGGTCCTATCCGCCGAGAAGTTGCTTCTAAGGTCGATTTAGCTTTGGAAGGCCTCGTTTCAGATTCGGATCGGTACCTGAGCTTTTTTCCCTTTTTTGCCTGTTTAATTTCGGAGTATATTGTTTCGATTTTCAAATGCTGAGCTTAATCGAGTCTTATGAATGTGGCTTGAATTGTTGGGTTTCACAATCGAACCCTTCGTTTATGGTGAAACCCGAACTGGGAATGGAATGGAAAATTATGGGTAAACTTGAAGCTGAAATGTATTTTTTTTTATTGCTATTCTCCAATATTTGGACTTCGTTCACTAAGTTATTAGGCTGAAATACAAAGTTCTTTTGAAGCTTAGTTATCGTCACTTTTGTTATTTATGGAATACCCTTTTGTGGTGTGTTTCCAGGCTAGCGTTTGAGCTTGCAAAAACAGCTCCAGGCCCTATTTTTGGCAGGAAAGGCGAATTTGATGTGGAAAAGATTAAGCAGTCAAAACACTTTCATTTTCCTCTCAGTCATTCTAACGGAAAGGATGTTAAAGAGATGGTAATGCTCTTGTAAACAGCTTCCTTTCTTAAAATGATTTTAGTATTGGTGATGAGTTGGAAACACAGCCATGTTACATGTCTTTGCTTCCTGTTTCTACTTTTCTTTCTATTAGCATTGATACAATGTTTTATCAAAGGATCACTAAGTGATTATTTTTTGTACTGGGAATTGAGATTTTTTAGCTCCAACATAGATGTTTTCTTGTTTCAGGAAGAACAACTGGATACACATAAGTTGATTCCCAAAGCACCAAAGTCAATGATGCAAGCCAAACTGACATCATTGTATGGAAACAGCATGGCTAAAACAGATAATCAGCGCAGAACTTCCATGAACAATCAAGATAGTGCCTCTGATGAATGTGTCATTGTCGAGAGAAGTCATGGATTTGGTTTCGGAACAAAGCGAGCTCATGCAGAAACTAGCAGCCTCGCAAATGATGGGGAAGTAAAGGCAGATGGAGCTGCTAATGGATTTGTAACTGCCAAAACAAAACTGGTAGAAGGATCTTTGATCAAATGCTTTAATGTTTTGTATGTTCCTGAATCTGTTTTCTGTGAACCAGCATCTCAATTATGCTGAGCCTAATCTTCAAACTGTGATTTGTTACTTTTTGCCTATGTTGACAAATGTCTTTCTTGGTATATGAGTATGTTTTTGATTCTGATTTTGTGAGTCAGCATCTCAACTCTGCAGATCATAAAATTTTGAACTGTGCTTTGTTACCATTTGCATATGTTGACTACTATCTCTCTTGCTCTAGGAAATGGACGTCAGACAAAGAAGAGGATCAACCGGGTCACCAAATTCATCTCTTTCTCCACAGAGTGAAAAAAATGCTTTAGCTAGGGGCTACGGTTCAAGATCAGGTGGATATTTAAGACGTGGATACCGTGGTAATTTTGTTCCTCCTGTTAAATCTAATGGGAATAATGTTGGAAACACAACGTCTCGTATTGGTGGAAAGACTGATGAGGCACTGGATGACTCAACCAGAACATGGTTGGTTGCGTAACTTCTTAATTTGTGATTCAAGATCCTTAGCAAAATGAAAAGCACATGCTCCCTTTTGACAACTCCAGCTTCTAAAATTAATAAGCTTATTCTATCTGTTTTTTTTAACACTAGCTCTTGATTTTCACCTAAATAGGCTATACATGTCTCTGCCCTTCTTTAACTAAGTTTCTATATTGAACATTTCCTTTGTACTTATTTAACATTGAAACACTATGGAAAGTGAATCATCAGTAGTCATGCATGCCAATAGGACTAGAAGATTAAATATTACTTTATGTTAAAACTATTCCTGATCGCTTGTTTATGGTTCAACTCTGCTGAGGTGTAGTGTTAGTTGCATATACACTTATCAATTCAGATTCTGTGTAAGAATATCTGTCGCCATCCTTGTAATATTAAGCTTCTATGCTCATCTGATGGTTAGGCGATCGTCCTTGCTTAGAATGCTACTTGACAGAAGTTTCTAAACATTTTGTAGCCTTTCTACGCCTGCAAGACTAAAAAGATTAATTTCTATTCTTAAATAACTTGCATATTTATTTATTTATTTATTTATTATCCTGTTCTAGTTTGGAGATGCTCTGTGGTCCTGATGGTGAGCTTCCCGAGAAGTTGAGAAACTTGGAACCTCGTCTTATAGAGCATGTCAGCAACGAGATTATGGATCGGGACCCCAATGTCCGCTGGGATGATATTGGTACAGTAAAATGATAAAAATATGTTTCAATACAGTGAGTATTATTATCCCAGTTGTATCTGGAGTTTCTCATCATGAGTTTATGCTGTGTAGCTGGTTTGGAGCATGCTAAAAAGTGTGTAACTGAAATGGTCATTTGGCCATTGTTGCGTCCTGACATTTTCAAAGGTTGTCGTTCACCTGGAAAAGGACTCCTTCTCTTTGGCCCACCAGTAGGTACCATTGTCCATTTCGATACTGAAGATGAAATGTCACTTTCTCTGTGTTTTTTAGATCTGTATCTACTGGATTTCAGGGAACTGGTAAAACAATGATCGGAAAAGCTATTGCTGGAGAAGCAAAAGCAACATTTTTCTATATATCAGCTAGTTCACTGACAAGCAAATGGGTTAGTTCCACTTCTTTGCTCACTTTTACAGGGCTATTCGTAAATCTAAGACAGTGATATTCTTCCAGCTCTCTTCTTCCTGCTAAAGATGTCTATTGCATGCTTCTTCATTTGCTTACTGTTAACCTGAAAATTTAACATTCGAACAAATGTAAATGCAGATTGGCGAAGGTGAAAAACTAGTGAGGGCTCTTTTTGGAGTTGCGAGTTGCCGCCAACCTGCAGTGATATTTGTCGATGAAATAGATTCTCTACTATCTCAGGTTTGTTGCACTCTCTTAAAACTCTAAATCTATCAACATAGAATATGGCTCTGAAAAATTTACAAAGGGTGGTTCTCTAAAGATAATTTCTGGCATGTTTTAGCATTTTTGGTTTCCTTATGTAACATTCTGCTAAAAGAAACAAGCTTTCATCCTTTGCCACAGCGTAAGTCAGATGGTGAACATGAATCGAGTAGAAGACTCAAGACACAATTCCTGATTGAAATGGAAGGTTTCGACAGTGGCAGCGAGCAAATTCTCCTAATAGGTAAAAAATGGGAACAGTCAGGTTTGAGTTTTGTGGGGTTTAGTAACTTTTATGCTGCTAATTGTTTTTGTTTGGTTAGGAGCAACAAATAGACCCCAAGAGCTCGATGAAGCAGCAAGAAGACGACTAACCAAGAGACTCTACATTCCACTTCCTTCATCTGGTGAAGAATGATAAAACACACTTTCAATGACATGGTTTTCTGGTTTTGTTTAAATAAACCGTCTTGACATGGTTCTCTATTCGAATTGAAGAAGCAAGAGCATGGATTATACAGAATCTCCTACAGAAAGATGGGTTGTTTACACTGTCCGAAGATGATATGAAAATCATATGCAACCTAACTGAAGGTAAATTTATCATAGGAACTCAGAAACACAATAGAATGCAAATACACATTTTTGGCCATAACCAAAGCTAGCTTTTCGTTATTTTCACTGCAGGATACTCGGGATCAGACATGAAGAACCTGGTGAAAGATGCAACTATGGGTCCGTTAAGAGAAGCTCTCAAACGAGGAATAGATATAACAAACCTGACTAAAGATGACATGCGTCTTGTGACTCTTCAGGTACATAAAACAAAATCTTATTATCAACTTTTTTTGGGTTAAATTTCAATTGATGTTATGTTAAACTCTGTGTATACACATGTAGCTAAAAGATATATTTTTGGTCATGATGCAGGATTTTAAAGACGCATTGCAAGAAGTAAGGCCCTCCGTTTCTCAGAACGAACTCGGAATCTACGACAATTGGAACAATCAGTTTGGTAGTTTAAGCCTTTAAGACTGAGATTGGTGAGTTATACATACAATCTTATCATATATTAATATCTTTGAGCTGAAGGCCCTTCAGTTTTCTGGAATATACATGCCCATTATCTATCACAGTTATAAAATATACAACAATGCCACTACACATATACAGTATACAAGAGTTTTACAGTACCTGTTTAGACCTAAGAATCCAGTCTCTATTTTTTCTTCTTTGCTCCTTCTGTATTGTCTTTGACTAAGAATTAAAGAGAAACCTTGAACGACCCACAAAAGCAAAAACTCAAATTCATGTACAAATGTATGCTTACCTATACATGCTTGCTTTGTGTTTTTTTTTTTTCCTTTTCGGAATATTCTACAATATCTCTAAACATTCTGCACTGTGTTTATTCGATTTGCCCGTTTCAGGAGACTTCTGTACTCGAGACTCCTGGACCATTCATCAATCTCACGTGCACGGAGAACTGGTAATGGATGCGACAGTTGACTAGTCTGAGCATTTCTGTAATTAAGGAAAATATGTAAACAAACAAGAAGTGTCTGAAGGAAGAATAATCAAAATTTTTAGTTTTAACTCTCTAACCTTATATACCATCCCAAGGGGCTTGAAGAAGCTTTGTCATATGAACGTGCTTGTTCTAGAAACGCGTCAACATTTAGCTGATCAGCGATTGATGGACATCCTCCAGCTAATTTCATCAGAACGGATACAACAACCTCTTGGATGCGCCATGAGAAAGATTATAAGAAACATCACTAGGTATTTTATGTCTAACTTGAACATTCCGTGTGTTTTCTTTGATGGTTTTAAGAATTAGTAGTACCTTTGGATCTTGGGCGACGAGAAGTGCCGCACGATCACAAGTCAGCTCTGCTGAACGAAGCCAACGAAGTAACTGTTCTTCCAGGGTTCGAGCTATCATTTGCCCAAAAGCTACAAACAACAGAATTCAACTTAGCACATTGAAATTTCTGTTCGACCCTTTCTCTCGGCTAACAGATTTCCGAAATGAAGTCACAATAGTTTCGTCAGACTAACACATAACAGTAAATACAAGCAATTCGCAACCGGAGAAGAGTGAAGCACCTACCAGGAACTGTATAAGCCCCAAGAGTAAGAATATTTGCAAACGTGAGCCACACACCGTGATCACACTTCAGATGGCCTAGTTCATGGGCCAAGACAGCCTAGTTTTGAGGTAAAAAACTGTCAGATTTTGGTGCAATTAGTTGAAATGTGACAGTAAAGTCCTGATTTGTACCAAATATGTGGTTCCTAGTCAAAAGCATAGAGAGCAGAAAAGAGTATGAACCTGTAGTTCCTCGCGAGTCAGAAGCTCAATCAGGCTGGTATGAACGACAATAAACGGCTTTTTACCGCTTATTGCCAGTGTATACGCATTTGGAACAGGACTTTGACGGACGTAGAGATCGGGAGCCTCTATGTTCAAAATCTCAGCAGCCTCTACCAACAAACCATGAAGATCAGAGAGCTGAGACAACAACAAACAAACATTAAGTCTCTTTGTTGATAAGCGAATATGTAATCATCTCCACAAGACATTGATCCACAACTAACCTGATTCTTGGAAACAAGAACAGAAGTCCCAATGTTCTCAAGAAGCATAATCTGTTCCGTCATTGACCCTAAAACATTCCCCAGAGTCAATAAATAAATAAATCTCCTCTAAGGAAGACAAGAAAAAGCTGTTTCTGAAAAAATTGAAACAAAAAAAAAACTTCACCTAAAAGAGCTTTCCCAAATTCATTCAATCCCGGAATTGCCCTTAGCAACAACGTATTCTGCAGCAAATTTTAGAATTTTCATCAAACAAACGATCAAATATTCTTCAAAAAAAAAAAACAAGTTTGATAATTAGAATCAGAGCATCAAAGTTTGATTTATCAATGGAGGAATAATTGAGTAATAAAAAAACTCCGATCATTTCGAGAATTTTAAACGACCTGTTTATCAAGAGGATGCCGGAAATCATCAGCATCGAGGTCTTTAAACAAAAGAGGAGGCACAGCTCTGCAAATCGGAACCCTAACTCTAAATCGGTTACCGATAAAGCTCAGTGAACGGCGACCGGAACTAAATCCATTCGGGTTTCTGTATCCCAAACGACGAGATAATTCGCCGCTCTTTTGATGGTAACAGGATAACAAAACCGGAGCTGAGACTGAAACCGCCATGAGAGAAAGAGGTGTGTAGGTTAGCGGTTGGGATGTTATACTACGCCGGTGAGGAAGAGAGGATATATAATATATAATTTATTTCAAAGTCTCTGCGGTTTTCGTTTCGGAGACGAAAAGCGATTGCCGTCCACAACCGTAGTTTAATGGTGAGCATTTCACGCGCCTTCGTTTTCCCGTTGACCGTTAGCGTTCTCTACATCCTTACCATACGGTATCGTTTTTGTGATCTGGGCCATCGTTTAGTGGGCTTTCATTTATGGGCTTCCGTAATTAATTTTAAAAATATTTATTTTAAACGGCACGATGTTTTAAGCTGAGCGAAATCAAGAATATAAGCCTACAATGAATACTTTGTCTTGATGGATTAAAACAGTCTATGTGGGTAAACATTTTTGGCTCATATGCGACGAAAGTAGATCATATTTTCTGAAAATTTTTACGGTTTTTTATGTAATGATTATGTATTAAAATATTATCAAACTGTTATAATCTATTCAATTTATCGAATGTCAGAAAATATAATATTTGGTGACATGCAACTTTTTCTGCCAGACATTCAAATGGGACGAAGTCAATCTGTTATCAAAAACAAACAACTCACTTCGTTTGCATCAATTTTATGAAACAGTTTTCAGTTACTTATTGTGATAATTTAGATTGCATGAACTATTTTTCTATCATAGTACAAATTCATTGAGTTGTTACTTTCTATCAAATGTTTTAGTTGTTATTTTTAAGTTTTTCTATTATGAGCAAATTGCTTAAATGTATACTACATCTTCAAAACATGAAAAAGTTGCACATTATTGAATCCCATAAACAGGTTAGGTCAGACGATCCTATAGACAATTTTTACAAGACATTTTTTTTATCTGATAAGAAATATTATCATATCTAAGAAACAAAATTAATGAAGAATTATAAGAAACTGTTCGTACGATACATTCTTTACATAGTAAAGGTATATATATATATATATATTTATATCTATATCTAGTTACGATTTATGAATAATTTCGTCTTAATTTTGATAAATTATGTATCATTTTCATCACAAATTATGACGAAACATAACGTAACAAAATCATTCACGCATTGCGACAAACTATCCTTAAAACTACATATTTCTCTAATAAAAATTTAAAAATTACCATATTTTCAAATTTTCCCTTCATAATAAAATACTTTCATATTAGTAGTATCAATTAGTGATTGACGTTAGTTAATGTATTGTCACCAACTGAGATTCACAGTTTTGTTAAAGAGATTTATAAACAAGTATTTTTTCTCAAATGAGCTTAATAAGATAGAAACTGAAAACTGAAATTGAAATAGTTTATTGAGTTTTACTAGATGCAAGAAATATATTTAAACAAAAAAAGCTAATTAAAGAACACCAAGATCAAATAATGATTTTAGATATATAGATTCATAAAAAAAAAGAAAAAAAAGGAGAATTACACAAAATGGCAACTCTCAAAATTAGATTCAATATTCTCAATACGTGGGCTTTTATTAGGTTTAGCATGAGACAATCGTTTGGCTTCTATAGATGTTCTAATATCTGTCACACGTTTATAAGCAACAACACATTTGAATCAACTTGTCGTCACAATTATTAAGGTTAATAATTTCATCATATTTATGACAAATTTCTGTTAAGATTTTTTGTGTCAAAAATTGTGACAAATCAGTAACAACAAAAATAATATAGTATATCTCAATTGCTAGTTTAGTCTATAACTTCAATTTTTTGTAGTGAATTAGTTGAATTTGTTTTCAGTTCATCTTTCTCACTTGTCATACTTGAATTATTTGCATGTCTTTTATAATGTTTGTAAAATTTTATATCAACTCAAAGTTATATTATCTACCGCACTCGTTTTTTTTTTTGGCCACAAAAATTAATATCTCATACTATTAATTACGCCAATTCAATTAATTAAAAATTCAATTCCTCATGAATAATAATTAATTAAATTACTACACAAATCCTAATATTAACCCGGAAATATACCAATAAATTTACCAATTTATTTCCTATGATTTTTAATCCTAAAAACCATAAACTAAACATTTCCGGTATTAATAAATAGAATCAC
>VBRH01000657.1:8559-21993 GCA_014578085.1 Cardamine resedifolia | reverse complement strand
CTCATGTCTTTCTTTAACCAAAAAATCAACCCTTTTACCGGTGAAACAAGCCTCCACCTTTCATCATCATAAGGTAAGTTTATTTGACACTAAAAATAACCAAACTTTGTGACCAAGAGTTATTGCAGCAGCCTCAATATCTTCTCTTTTTGGGATCTTGAGTCAAGAAACTTCGACAGTTTCCTTCATGAAACAGAGAGCACACCTTTACATGTGGTAACCACCACACACCATTCTCTCGTAGATTTCAGAAGCTCAGATTAAGATCACTCTTATAGGATCTAAATCTTCTTGTTACCGCCTCTGAATCTCTCTCACTTTCTGCTTACAAACGTCCTTAAGCCTATCAAGAGTTAACTTACAAGCTTGCTGATTTCATAAACTTGAAATCACCTCTGGATGAGCTTCTTCTCCAAAAACTTCCTTTTTTTTTTCTTCTCTAAATGCTTCCAACAGATCTAGGTCCTCGAAATGAGCAAGGAACTTATCCTTCCATGAGATAAAATCTCCTATCTCATCATACATCTTTAGATCTGCTATTCCCGTGATAAAAGGTGTCACCTTTCTTAATAAAGCTTGAGCCTTTCTTCTAAAACTTGAAGTTTTATGATAAAGCTTGAGTCTTTCTTGACTAGCCTTGGCTCTGATACCAATTTGTTAGGTTTTAACCTCCCAAAGACACAAGCTTTCTTCATTATAGTCACGCAAAGAAGCACCAGAACAGATAGTGAAGAGAAACATAGAACAGAACCTGCAAAATGAGATGAAGAAGAAGATAAAATAGAGCAAGAAAGTAAATGGGAGCACACAAGGATTTTAACGAGTTCAGCCACCAATGAGGTTAAGCCTACGTCTCGCCGGGAACGGTGTCCCGGAATCCACTAATCAACTGAAAGTTACATCTTTGTCTCTCACCCTCACCGGCAAATACAAAGATCTCTCTTTCCCCTTATTTCCCCACTCTCTCTCTTGTTTTTTCCCAATCTCTCTCTTGTCTCTCTCTATATCTCCTCTCTTCTTCTTCTTCTTTTCTATATGTTATCTCTCTCACTCTATTTATAGAGTTGCAAACGACAAGACACATAAGTGTAAAACCTCTGTTTGATTTAGGGTCTTTGCTTTCTCCTTCTGTTGAAACTTAAAGCTTCAGATCTTCCCTTGGACAAAGAGTGTTTGACTATATCTTTTGTTTAAGCCACTTAGATTCTACAGTTCTAAAAGATCTATAGATCACCAAAAAGAGGCAAATTTTTCCCAGATTAAAGATTTGGACATATCTGTTTAATCTTTAGTGTTTTGAAATACACAATCTAAAGAATTGTAAAATTTGCAACCACAGTTTAGAGATATTTACCTGAAGAGATTATGTCGAAGGATTGCTGAGAAAAAATCTGTGATCATATCCAAATACAAACAAACATATAGATTGTTAAAAACACACATAGATGTTTGATTAACGAGAGAAAAAAAACACAAATTTTGAAACCTTATGAGTTTAATTCGAAGAAACAAACATAAAATCTTCGATTAGTTTAACTTTTCCCAAATTAGATTTGGATAGAACGCAACAATAATGCATCTGTTTAATCTTTTGAAATTTGAAACACAATCCAAAGAATTATGAAATTGAAACAACAATTTAGAGATATTTACCTGAAGATTATGTAGACATCGTGGAAAGATAATTCTCTGGGAAAGTGGGAAAGAATGTTTTTTCTGTCTTCCTATTTAAAATTCGACCAAAAAGCATGGTTAAAAAGTCATAATCTTTGATTAATCTTACTCAAAATTGAGTCAATCAAAACAGAATCGAGAGAAATAACTTAAACGAACAAACGATTATATAACTTTTGAAACCCTAAGAAGTTAATTACAAGAAACAAACATAAGATTCTGAAATCGAGTTTTTCAAATCAAAATCGGTTATAGAGATTCTGAAACCCTAAGAAGTTAATTGGATGAAGATTACAGACGAAAGAAAACATAAATCTTCAATTAATTTTACTCAAATAAAAAAAATGACTTAAACGCGACTTTGAAATTTTGAAACCTTTGAAGAACTACTATGGAGAAAGATAAAAAAGAGAGTATAAACTAGAGAACGAGAAGAATCGATTCAAAACTTACAGTGATTTCAATAGTTTCGTCGGCAAAGTTGCAGAGAAATAAACTCATAATCGCCAGTGGAGAAATAAATAAAAACTTTCAGAGCTCTTGACACGTGTATATAGGTGGGCCCATTGCTTCTAACGGCTCTCTACTCAACTTTAACCTAAGAATTTGGAAGGTGGTAGTCGGACTCGGAGCTCTAACGCCTAATCAAATAATCGGAGATTATACAAGAATTAATCGGGGATTTGTTTTATGGTTATTTTAATGTTTTAAAAATATATTAATCTTTTGTAATTAATTTTTATATAATTTATTTTTAAAATTGTAATAAACACATGAAAACAATTTTTAAACAGAATTTTATGATTTTTATTAAAATTTTAAACATAAGTTATTGTAGTACATCACAACCTTCTAATCTAAATATATGAATAAAAAAAAATTATTTTATACTTACAACATAAAAATAATCGGGGTATACAAGATTAAGCGGGGAGTAATCGGATTAGGCGAAAAGTAATCAGATAACAGATTTCTTCAAGAGATTAGTCATTAATCAAGGCGGATAGGGTGGGGAGTAATCGGAGCTATGCAGAAATTTTTAGAACAAAGACTTTAACACATGTTGTTTAAAAAAATATGCCAAAACAAAATTAAGGCTTTGAAGGGTGGCAACGGACGAGATCGATCGACTAAACCATAACAGACTAAACCATTTTATTTTTTAGAATTGTAATCTGAATTTATTTCTTTGTAAAACTCGACCGCAGTTAGACCGCAACGAATTTTTTTTTTTTCTGCACTACTGCGGACGAATGGTTAAAAAAAGCGGTTTAGTACGTAAATGGTTTTGTCCGCCTGGTCCGCCCGGTCCGCTGCATCCGCCTTGATCGATCGATGATGTATGTTCGGTTTCGGTTTAACGAACTTGGTTCGGTTTGATTTTGATGCCCAACCCGATTACATGCTATGCTTGTTCGGAAATTAAGTCCATTGGATTAATGGGCTTTAAATCTCTTAGCACATTTAGGCACGTGTTTCTCACAACATATCACAACGAAGGAGCGTGTACACACGAGAAACCACATACGTTTCGCGTCCCCACCAAGAGTTTCCACTAAATGTCCTTTTTACCCTCAGAATTAGCCGGCGAATTTATTGAATGTTGGCGCCAACTTTATAATTTCCCTCGCTTCCAAGGCTAAATTTCAGTGAATATTCACGATAATACCCTTCATCTTCCTCAACAAGCTTTTATTTTTATTTGATAAGATTCCCGAACAAGCTTCTCAAAAGGTAACAAATTTTCAAACGTTTTTTAATATTTCCCTCCTCATTTTTCCCTCTTCTGTTTCAAACATTTCAAATCCCCAAAACCCTTTCGATTTTCCAGTATAAATATTCAATCCCTAGATCCCAAAATTATCCATCAAACCATCAATCAATCCACATCTCTTCAATCAAATCTCTCTTCAATTTTAATTCTCAAATATGCCTTCAATGCCAGAAGAGCCGCTTCTAACTCCGACGCCGGACAGATTCTGTATGTTTCCGATTCACTACCCACAGATCTGGGAGATGTACAAGAAAGCCGAAGCATCGTTCTGGACCGCCGAAGAAGTCGATCTATCACAAGACGGACGCGATTGGGAGAACCTAAACGACGGTGAGCGTCACTTCATCAAACACGTCCTCGCTTTCTTCGCCGCATCAGACGGAATCGTTTTAGAGAATCTCGCTTCTCGGTTCATGTCCGATGTTCAAGTCTCGGAGGCGCGTGCTTTCTACGGATTTCAGATCGCAATCGAAAACATCCACTCCGAGATGTATAGT
This sequence comes from Cardamine resedifolia, assembly GCA_014578085.1. Classification (NCBI taxonomy): domain Eukaryota; kingdom Viridiplantae; phylum Streptophyta; class Magnoliopsida; order Brassicales; family Brassicaceae; genus Cardamine; species Cardamine resedifolia. Next base: position 18,048 of record VBRH01000657.1, on the reverse strand, counting down.
CTCCTTCTCGATACATATATCAAAGACAACAAAGAGAGAGATCATCTCTTTCGCGCGATTGAAACAATCCCTTGCGTCGCGAAGAAAGCTCAGTGGGCAATGACGTGGATCGACGGATCACAAACCTTCGCTGAACGAATCATAGCTTTCGCTTGCGTCGAAGGTATCTTCTTCTCCGGTAGCTTTTGCTCCATCTTCTGGCTTAAGAAACGAGGTCTCATGCCTGGTTTAACATTCTCCAACGAATTGATCTCTCGAGACGAAGGCTTACACTGTGATTTCGCTTGCCTTCTCTACACGCTCTTGAGGACGAAGCTGACTGAGGAGCGCGTGAAGTCAATCGTCTGTGACGCAGTCGAGATCGAGAGAGAGTTTGTTTGCGACGCGCTCCCTTGCGCGTTGGTTGGGATGAATCGTGAGTTAATGAGTCAGTATATTGAGTTTGTTGCGGATAGACTTTTGGGTGCGCTTGGGTACGGTAAGGTGTACGGTGTGACTAATCCGTTTGATTGGATGGAACTTATTTCGCTTCAGGGTAAAACTAACTTCTTCGAGAAACGTGTTGGTGATTACCAAAAGGCTTCCGTTATGTCTAGCGTTAATGGAAACGGCGCGTTTGATAATCATGTTTTCTCTCTCGACGAAGATTTTTAAGAGTGTTTTATTAAATAAATTATGGTTTTACCCTTGTACTATTGCGTGTATTATCTTCCTTTTAATTAATGAAAAAATTAGTATCTAAATCTACTCGTTCTCCAGCTTATAATCTCCATGATTAAGGGTTTATTCGTTTATGATTTGATTAATTAAATCGATAATTACGAAGTTTCGAAAGGCGACAAAGAATAACAAAATTTAATACTGGATAGGAAATGAAGGGTATTCTCGTCATTTGATATTATTTGTGGCATTTCATAGCTAGCTTTGTGAAATCGTAGAGATAATTTTTTTGGTATGGCAATGGAGTCGTCTCTGCAAAGCTCCGGAATGTTGACGAAAGAGCAAATGATTTATCTCTTTGATCGATTCGATTATTTGACTTCGCAATCTGGTAATTATATTTTTATTTTAAAGGTTTTTCTGAATCCATTTATTGGCTGATATGTAATTCTGCTTTATTCTCAGATGTGAAGAAACGAATCTCCGATGCTGTGGAGGATAAACAGGTAAATGTTATAGATTTATTATTGATTAAATTCTTTCTTTGTAGTAATTAAGAGTGTTGTTGGTAGAGTAATGTCGTTTTCAAATTGGATGAGAGGAGGAGACTATATGTTAGGGCACTTATTATTTGCTAAGTTTGTATAAAAAAGAGTAAATTAAGTTCTGTAGCAAAATAACTTGGGGAAATGTTAGTTTTGATTCTGAGAAATCAATCCTTCAATCTTACATTTTCTGATTTTTTTTAGAAAATATTGATCATTGAAGTGACCAGTGTCGTTTGGTATTATATAAACTATGTTTACATTTTCTACATTGTGTTGATTCAATGCAGGAAGCTGTAGCAGTTACAACAGCAATCCAAGAGGAGATATTCTTGGAGATGGGTATTGGTAAAGTTTTCTTTAAGCTTTATTGGTTTATTTTGTTTTTACACCATTACATGTTTACTCACTGAAAGGTTTATTTGATAAAAGCAGACCCGGGATTTGGTATTGGGTGCTTGGGAAAGCTAAACTCAGCATATGAGAACGATAAAGATTTGATGATTGGTTTTTACAAGTTTCTCGCTAAGTAAAGCTCGCTCTCTCTTCCTCTAGTGATGTTACCAAACTGTTACATTCTTATGCGATGAGATTCTGAGATTGGTACTATAAATGAGGGGCTAAACATAGTTAAACAGGGAAGAGATGGCATGTGAAGAAGCGGAGCTTGGACCAGATGAATATGAACAGAAACTGAAAGCACAACAACAATTGCAAGAACAGGTAATGTAAGCATTGGTTATTACGAAAAACCAAGTCCACTGTAGCTCAATGTCTAAATCTTCAAATGTGCAGCAACTAGAGATGCTTAAGTTTATGCGTAAATTTCCACTGGATGATCAATCTGCTATCTTTCAAAAGGTATATTTTTACACTTTATTGTCGAATAGAAAGAGGGTTTCAGCCTTAATTTATTCAGAATGACTATATAAGGCTTTTGGTCTGTATTACTTTCTGGTAAATGAGAAATTGACTCAGATGATCAAAAGAACCACACCAAGTTGATATTATTCATTGAAGTTTTCTTTTTCTTTGTTCTTGAATCAAATAGCTTCAGAAGCAACTCGAAAGTGCGGATTTTGTGCCTGAGGCATCGCTTTTGTCAGCAGAGGAAATGGAGGGAGCTGGTAGGAGAAGAGTGTCACCTGTATTTGGGAATAGATAGTTTCTTGATTCTCGCAAGCTATTTTTCAATTTGTATACTTGAAATGTCTCTCTTGTAATGTCCATACACTAAACGCTATAAACGTATATGTAGAAAAACAAAAAGCATTGAGTTGGGATGTTCGAATTGGTAAAATTCGCTAGAATAAGGTTTGGTTACATGTGGGCATAAAAACCGGACCTGAAAAAACCCAAATCCTTACCGACCCAAAAAGAGGTTTTCTTTGGTTTTGGTTAGCCTTAGTAACTTGTATAGATTCGACTAATATTTGTTTCGGTTCGGGTAAGAATCAAATCCAAATGAGAACCCTCAAAACCTGAAATAATAGAAAGTTTTCTGGGTAGTTCGGATTTGCTATACGGTTTTTATAGGTTCTTTTGGGATTGAGAATCGAACCTATATATGTTTTGGTTTTATGTTGGTTTTCGGAAATTTTCCGGTTTCTAAAGGAGTCCAAAATTCCATATCCGAAGAATCCGATCTGACCCAAACCGAAAGACTCCAATGCACAAGGCAAATGCCTTGTTCTGGTCCGAAAGAGCATGGGTTCAAAATCAACTCTCAACAATTTATTTTTATACATTTACAATTTGTATTTCTTACAACGCTGGCGTGTCATCTTGGTTTAACATTGTGGGCAAAAATATGTCACAATAAAATTTGACAAACATTATTACTCATTTTTGCCAAAAAAAAAAAACTTATTAAAGGACTTTATGATCCTTTAGGGGAGTACAAAACTCAAGAACATATCAATTTACTTTCAAACTCGGAAACAATAACATTCAAAGAATCCAGTCTTTAATTTTTAGCATCATCTCATCACTAATTCATTTGTGTTATAAAGATGGTAAAGTAATTACTTTTATATTTGTCATAAAGGCTTCGATAATTCTTAGCAAAAGTAAACCATAAAAAAAATGGACCGCTCACTTTATATATTTGTTTCCTGTGATCCAAAGCAAAATCCCATGTGACCTCACATTGCAATAAAATGTGAAACCTCACACAACTTGACCATTAATCACTCCTTTTCTTGAAACCACTTTTAATCCTTCCATGTCACAAAACTTTGTCCTTTCCTCCCAAAGCACTCTTTCTTCCGACATTAACCAATGGATCACTCTATTCTCGCAAAGAAAGAAGTCTAATCTTCTTTTCTCCACATATAAATACACACACTTAAGCATTTGCATCGACCAAACTATATTTCTCTAGGATCTAAAGATACATAGATTAATCAAGAGATGTCTGATTGGGGACCGGTTTTCGTGGCGGTAACGCTTTTCGTGTTGCTAACTCCGGGACTGCTGATTCAGATTCCGGGAAGAGGCCGAGTGGTTGAGTTTGGAACATTTCAAACAAGTGGTGTTTCGGTTATTGTTCATACTCTCATTTACTTCACTCTTGTTTGTATTCTCTTGCTTGCTCTTCAAATTCACATGTACATAGCCTAATATAATAAAATAATAAATCTATTTTTTCTGTATCAGTCATATTTTCACATTCACTTGTGTGTATCTCTATGTATGTATACACACAATATTGTCCACATGCTTACATAAGGTTTGTACATACCAAGTGCCCAATGAAATTGCGTTCTCTTGACCAGGGAACTTTTGCAGGTATTGAGTTAGTTGCAAACACGCAATTATTAACACTTAACAGTAAGAAGTCTATACATGAAAATCAGAATACATCATAAGAATAAGAATATGGTAAAATGTGATTGCTTTGAGGGTCCTATTATAAATAATAACTTTTATTATTATTATAAATAATAACTTAACTAAGAAGTAATTTACATATTAGAAAGCTGATTTGAGTTATTAATTTTGAGGAATGGAGTCGTTCGGTCCACCACCATCTAAGATAGCAAATATAAATTCAAACGGGTACAATATTCATTTAAAATTAACATTAAATCACTTTTGACCCAAAAAATTAACATTAAATAATTAATTTGCATAAAAGGTTATAAGACTAAACCTTCCCTAAAGCGGTCCTTTACTTTAGAAAATAATCAAACTAACATCTCTTTCTTTTATTTGGGGTCAAAATTAACATTACTAATGCTTTACTATTCGAGTTTAGTTCAGTGTTTTCTAGTTTTAGTTTTTATTAGATTTATTCATATAAACATAATCAAGACCACAAATCGGAATATTAAAAAATTTCAGTATTTTTGCCTATTCGAAGTGTTCTTGGTCCTTTTCATTTTAGAGTTGTGTTTATTTCCAACGGATAGTCCATTTGTTACTCCAAAAAAAATATTCTAATTATTTTCTCTTTTTATTTAATTACTAATTTTTTATAAATTTTTATTTTCTAAAGATACAAATTTTATCCACTTATTTTAAATTAAAAAAAACAAGTAACAAATTGCAGTATTATTTAAATTTAAATTTTATTATTAAATAAAACTACATTACATATAAATATAAATTTAAATTTAAATATATAAAATAGTATAAAATAAAAATATATAAATTTATTTGAGTATAAAATATAAATATATTAAATTTAAATGATATATTCGCAAATAATTTTTTTTTTATAGAGTTAAGAAATAAAAACCTCTAAATAATATGAAGTTAAAAATAAATATATGGATTTTAGAGGTGAAAATTGAGGTGAGTTGGAAATGCCCATATCACTGTCAATATCACCACCGACTATTTTATTTTTATAGGTTCGATCTCCCATGAAGGCACGAAGACCACTTGACTAGTAGACAACATATCTAATTAAACTAATCCATATTAATATTTTTCATGCCCTCTTAGGCTCCTAAGTTATTTATTTAATTAGTTGGAAAAGTTATTTATTAAAGAGAAATTCTTTTAATATATATATTTTTAGACTAAAAATAAAATTTTTATAAAAGATAATAATTAAATTTTTTTGTTTGTCGTAACTATTTTAGAATTTAGAATATAGTTTGTAAGATAAAAGGTAGAGTTTAGTATTTAGGGTTTATGGTTTAATATGTTATAAACTCTAAATCATAAATATTAAAAATGTGAGGTTAAGATATTTGTGCAATATAAAAAAATGTGTTAAATTTTACACAAAAACTTTATTTGGTGGTATTGAATTGTCCATGATTAAATTATTAATAATCACGATATTAATTTAAAAGTTATACAACAAATAATCCTCAAGCTTAACGTCACCACCACATACTATAACTTTCCTCTTTTTCTAATTTCTTCCATCTCCACCGTTTCTAAAGTTGTAATCTTTTTTCACTTTCCATTCAAAAAAAAAACCCGATAATGGCGGATTGGGCTCCAGTTGTCGTCGGCGTGGTCCTGTTCGTAATTCTCTCACCGGGACTTCTCTTCTCAATACCCGGAAACAACCGAACTGTAGATTTCGGTGGTCTCAAAACCAACGGCAAAGCCATCGCTGTTCACACTCTCATCTTCTTCGCTATTTACTCCATTTTAATCCTTGCCCTTAATCTCCACATCTACACCGGCTGATCTCATCTCATCTCTGTATCTTCTCTCTTTGTCTTTTTGTTTAGAAATAAAGGTACCCTTTTTGAAACTGGGTCTCTTACAAGAAACTCTGTAATTTTTAGTTTTTGTTCTGTATGTTGTAACAAACAAATTTGGTGAAAAAGGGCTTTGTTGTATTATGATGTAGCAAACTTGTATCGTTACTCGAATGTATCAATTTGCTTCCTTTTTTATAAAAATAAATGTGTTTGTTAGCATAAATTTTTGTCAAAAATCAAAACTTTTTGTTATCCTGCTTGAAGAATGAAGACCTTATTAAGCAATAGAAAGATTAGAGAGATTTGTACATAACTAGAGTTTGCAATTTTGTTACATTACAAGTTACAAGATATATAATAGCAGAGATCAGAAATGAATGTGAACTTGTATAGCAATCACCAAGATTGTTAGTATACAAAAGTATATAACTGCATGAATCAAAATCGCTATACCGCTTGTGGTCATGTTCCCAAATTCAACCACTCTTGTCCTAGCAGGAACCTGGAACAGTAGTCCTGGTGATAGTAGGATGAACAAAGTCGCCGCTACAATCACTGGTCCCCAATCCGCGCTCATATATAACGGTTCTGATCTCTTTTCTTCTTAGTGTTTGTATTGAAAATGCTTATGTGAATTGTGTGTATGAAGAGTGTTTTTTTGTTTTGCAGATGAAGATGGAGACAAGTGGAGAGTTATGTAGAAGGTGATTGATGAGTCTTTTTGGCTTTTCTTGGTGGCTAAGGAGAAGCAAGAAGAGGTTAAGATACTAAAGCTTAGTGATGGATTACGAGGAAAGGCAATTGCATTCTTTATTGGCTTTGCTTTTGTTTACTTATCTTCGTCTTTCTCTTTTCTGATTATTGCTCAATCAATCAAATGTTTCTATGCTCTTTGGTGTTTGTTTGCTTTTTGTTAAAGAATTTGCTATAAAGAAAGCAGATTACTGCATAAAGAATTAAAGATGATATATCAAGATATGTGTCCACTTCATAGTTTTCTTAGTAGTTTGGTTTTACCTTTTTGTTTGTTTCTCTCTTAAGTCTTGAGTAACTGTGGACCCGATGAAGGTTTGGTTTAGGCTTTTCGTTAACCGATTGAATCCGGTCTAATAAGCATCAAGCTCAGTACCTCTGTTCCTTACGATTGATCTTTGTTATATCCCCATGGATTTTATGAAAATGTTCTAATCTTTTGTTTTTGTTTTCGAGGCTTGCACTAACAGTCGTCGAATGTAAAAGCTGGATTCATCATTGATCCGTTCGGAGCAGAGATGTGATGATTATGATTTATGAGCAGTTAACAACTGTGGCAAAATCATGTATAGGTGGTACAATACATACATGAGCTTCTTATACATTGCCTTAAACTAGACTACATAACCCTTTGAGTACACATTAATATAGATAGTGATTTTGTATATTATATATGGATTTGATAGGAGAGAACTTTGCTTGGAATATGAATGGAGAGTGTGTTGATCTTCACAGTTCCAGAACAAGATCTGCAAAAAGCAAACAAACTATATTGAAAACTCTAGAGAGATATAAATAAAAACCAGATAGTGTTCTATGTTCTGTATAGCATCTTGACTTACACTCTGAGTCAGTCTTGACCCAGTTTTCTCTTTTCCTATTCACTTCCGAGATGGAACTTGATCCGAGAAACGCTCCAGTAAGACTAGAGAGCTTCAGATCCAATTTTCTTCTGTCATCTATCTCGTTATCAACTCGTGCAGGTGAATGGAGAACAGGGTGGACTTTACTTCGGAAGTTTTGAACACTCTATAACCAAAACAAAAACCACATTTAGTTAACTTTCAGAATTCTTTAGACCAATCTCTTTAGGTAAGATTTGAAAATGAGAGACTAAACCTTTCTGAGATCTTTCTTCTTGGGCAGAGAATCATCGGTATCATCATTTCTCGTCTTTGAAGAAGCTCCTTGAAGCTTTTCAAATATCCTTTTAATCACATCTCTTGTGCCATATTTCTGAATGTAGGACTCTGCTTGTACTGTTTGTCTCCTCTTGAAGAGGCTTGTAAGTAAACCCTTTTTCTTCATTACTTCTCCATTGCTTCTCTTCGTAAACTCAATGGATGATCGAAAGAGATCATCAACTTGTATAGGACATACATTGGATTCTTTATCTCCTTTTGCATCTGTATCCTGAGGATGCACCTGAAGAAACTTGTCTAGTTTCTCAGTAATGAGCTTGGCCATCTCCTCTTTTTCTCCGGTTACATCTTCTTCTGCAACCATAGCTGAGAACTTTGGTGTCTCAGGGTCTGTACCAAGCGTCCCGATGGCTAGAAATCCACAGAAACCATCTTCATCAAACCAAAGTTCTTCTTCAACTTTGGGTGGTTTCAGGTCATGAGAGGGTACGGAGAAGGCAAAGGAGTTAGTCCGGATTTTTTGGACTTCGAACACCTGAGCTTTTAGACAACATAAATCACCTGAAAGATAAATAGATTTTAGTTGATTAAAAATTTGACCTAGAAGCCTATATAACATATGTTATAAAACATTTGTATGAAAATGAAGATAGGAAAGGGTTTTATATATGAATAAAAGTCTTATAATTATGAAACCTTTGTACTCCTTTGATGGGTTTAAGCCATTTGGGATTATAGTTCGCATCCAACTTAGCAGCTGCAAGAGACAGAGATGTGGAGATAAGAGAAGAGGTCGCTAACATGAATGATATTAGTTAATGAGAGATTAAGTCACTAATCATCAAAATTTGAATAAACACTCACCTTCATGGTGTCTTTGCGCTGACTTGGTTTCAATTTTCTTTAGTGGTTATAACTAAATATATAGTGTAGATCTACGTAGGTCAAATTTGAGCTAGAATGATCTATTCTCTTATGATTGAGTTTAGAATAATACATACGTGAGTTGTTGTCCGTCTTCTACGTAAGATGGGACATTACAGAATCAAGGAGAGGTTGTTCTCAAGGAAAGTCTCTGGCTGAGGTAGAGAGACTAGAGAGAGTCTCCCATTTGGCCATTTGTTCAACTTCTTTAATTTGTTGCGACATGTTTGTGAACTATTCTCACAAACCGACACGTGTATAAATAGTACGACATGACATTTGACATGATATGACACAACAGAATCTTACAATTTGTGATCATTCATGTCGGTGTACTGTTTCTTCTTGCATGTTTTTTTTCCCCCAAGAGGAAAGTGATAAGAAATGTTGTTTTCAATCTTACAATTTGTGTTATCATTTATGTCTTCAAATTAAAGGAAATGTTGTTTTCAATCTAAAAAAAATAAAAGGGCAATGGAAGTCTCTATGATCACCCAGAGAATGCCTCTTGGTCGCCTCTCAGCCACGTCACCGACATTAACTTTAAAGTGTATAAAGGAGAAATTTAATGATAGATCATTAGATATGACACCAAAAAAAAGTTTCCTATAAATTATCAGATTAGGTAGGACCTGTTGCATGAAAATATTACTTCTTTCCATTTTATAAAATATTTTAAATTTTGATTAGTGGAATGAATTTTAAATTAAACAATAAATGATAATTTTGTAAAAAAAAATAGATTTTTTCATATACGCATTTTCAACCAAAACTTTTTATATAATAGTAGAGAGA
>VBRH01000656.1:8926-19187 GCA_014578085.1 Cardamine resedifolia | reverse complement strand
AAAAAAAAAAAAGAGTAAAAAAACTTGCTAATGGTTTGCTTATTTTTTACTTTACGAAAATATTCAAAATATATTTCATATTTATTTGATAATAATTGTTAACAAACTTAAATTTCAAATTTAAAACTTTTTATATATTTATTTTTCCCCAATAGATTAAAAATTTATTATATAAAATAAAATTATATTACATAATATACGAAAAAAAAAATAGAGATAATATATTTTGAAATGGGCTACTTTATTCTTGACTTTTCTTTATTGAACTAGAAATTTATGAAAACCATGTACTTTTCATCATTTTATAAAATTTCAACCTCAGAAATGGAGTTTATCTTCCAATTTCTTTTGGTGGATTGAGATCACGTCCATCTTTGATTATTATCTTATATTTCAAAACCTATATACAAGTGTTGTAAATTCATCAAAACCGTTTCAACTTTTTAATCTCCCTTTTCTATGTTAAAAAAATAAAAATCATCTAGTTTAAAAATTATCTCCAAATCATCATGCAAATTAGCTTCACGAGGTTATAATTATCTCCAAATACACAACATGTTACAGCTCATCATGCATATTTTATTCTTTTAAACAAACCAGTTTAGTTGGCTAACTAATTGTTATAGCAAGCATGGGCTACCAAATTATGAGTAAGAATTAGTAAACGGCATCATTTGTTTATGCTATAATAAAAGTTCCAAAACGGCATGTCAATACTACGTACATTTGAAAATTATCACAGATTATCTTTTTGAAAACGGTCATAAATAAATATTATCTGCAATGTTAAAAACCTCTAAACAGAAAAGCCTAAAAAGAGTTTTGATATATCTTTTACAAAAAAGCCTCTCCATGACCTCTTCATATTTTATAAGCGGAAAAACTACAACGACAAATAATAATTTACACCTGCTCTTTGAAACTATCATAAATAAAAATTAGAAACAATTAAAATTTTCTAACTCCCTAAAAAAAGTAAAAAAAAAAAAAAACTAGGATGGCCAATATTGATTTTCGCATTTCAAAATTTTATTAACAAATATTATCAACAATAAAAGAAACTTCTAACTTGAAAAGTCTAACACATTCGCTGGGGATTTATATAAGTTCCTGTTTTTTTAGAAGCAAATAACTAGCGTGTTTATTGCTTTTTAATTTCAAACTCTTTTTTTATTTATACATTTTTGACTGATTTTTTCTATTTTTTGAAAGAATATAGTTTCAACAAAATGGGAATATATCGCTGCACCAAACTCTAGTTGGACTAATTAATACATATACAAATTTACAAGAAAAATATATATTATACAAGTTCAAGCTTCTCTCACAGTAATTATGAAGTTCACAATTCACCAAAACCAGCAAATACATAACTATAATTCCATAGTTCTCAATGATCGTTAATTGAGTCATTGGTAAAAATTCCATAACTAATGAAAGTTTCCTCTAACTATTCTTTAACTTAACTAGATAAATACGCGCACGTAGTGCGGATTTATGTTTACATTGCTAATTTATGGACAAAAAACGGATATCATAAAAATTTATACTATTTGTAATATGTTTCTTCCCAACCGAATACTTAATATTATTATTCGCTTCAATTCAAAAAAATTCGAATATCTTTTTTTTTATTATCCGCGGATTATTCACATTAATCTGTTTAAAATATTTTTTTTTAACATACACAATACATTAAAATAACAAAAGTTTAGATATTCAAAGTGAAAATATAAATTAATTACAATGATTCAATAGTTTATATATTACAATGTATTTGTGTTTTTTAAGGTTTAAATTTATTGGTTTTTTATTATGTAAATATTAATAATTGTTTTTTCATTGTAGTACATAGTCAGATAATTGATTAAAAGTATATATATATATATATATATATTTGACATATATGTTACTTTATGATTATTTTATTTATATTTTTTGTTTGTTAAAAAGCTATGAATAAACATTGAAAATGTAAAGATAAAGTAAGTATAAAAGAATATATATATTCTTAAATAAATATCCTTATTTTCAAGTTAAGACGCATCAAACTTTATACGCTTTAAGAATTAGTTTTTCTAATATCATAAATATCATATAAGTGTTTTGATGCTTATTTCGAACAACAAAACCAAAACAAAATACAAAACACAAAATATATTAAAAATAATTATAAAAAATCAATCCAAATTGAATTACATAAATTTGATCAAGGTTAATTTTATAACAAACAATAGTTGATAAAATGCATCAACTATAGCTTCAACGTTTATAAAGTTGACGCCTTTAAAATACTATAGCTTCAACTTTTATATAGTATAGATATGATATGATTACATAAAGAAAAAGTTGGTTTTATGTCATTTACAAAAGGTAGTTTTATATTTTTATTTGTGATTTAAGTAGTTTTAAAGTTAGTTTAGAATTTAGGATAGTTTTTATTTTAATACCACATATTTTTTCTTAAAAACTATCCTAAATACTATATATTTTACAAATTAAAACTTTAAACTACCTATAAAAACTACTCAATTTGTAAAGACACCCTTACATAAATGATCAAACACAAAAATATGAATTTTTAAAAAAACAGTTTTGGTCAATAAAATGGAAGATACAAATTTAAATTCAGATGGTGACATGATGGCGACACTAGCCAAACCATAGAAAATATTATACTTAATAAGTTATATATATATATATATATTTTTATATATATATATGTTGTAGATTGTGTATACTCAATTAATTAACGATTTATTCCATACTTTAGAAATATGGGGATCCATACTCTCGGTTGTTAAGAGAAAATTCTATTCACTTTTGTCAATTTATGAGAAAAAATTGATATTTTATACTATATCTGACAAATCCAGAATACGTAAAACATTTGAGCAGGATAATTGCTAAGCTTTCCCACCAAAAAGCCTCAGGTTCAGCCAATTGAGCTTTTAGATATGATTGAGTTATTAATATACTCAACCAATTTTCTTTCCACAAGTTTCTTTATAAATTCTATATATTAACACACACATATGTACACCAGCTTCACCTTGGACCATTCATCTTTCAAGAAAATAGACGATCCAAAACGAAAATGAAAACCTTATGTCAAATCCAAATCCTTTTTCTCTCCATAGCTATTATTTTCTTCATCACATCAACTTCATCAACATATTCGAATCAAACCAACTTAGATTACATCAAAACATCATGCAACCTCACGCTCTACAAAGACCTTTGCTACATCTCTCTATCTCCTCACGCCTCAACAATCGACTCCAATCCTCAGAAACTCGCCATCACTGCCCTCAATATCACTCTCTCGTCCGCCAAATCCGCCGCCAAATTCATCAAAAATGTTTCTCATGGAGGCGGTCTAACACATTTAGAAGCTGTTGCGGTTACTGATTGTGTGGAGGAGATTGGAGACTCGGTGAGTGAGCTTCAAGATTCGATAAGAGAGTTGGATTCAATTAACTATAAAGATAGTGCAAAATTTGAGATGGTTTTGTCGGATGTTGAGACATGGGTCAGTGCTGCTCTTACGGATGATGATACGTGTATGGATGGTTTCGGTCGAGTCAAAGCGGTCGTGAAAAATTTGGTTCGGCGACATGTTGTTAAGGTTGCTCGGATGACTAGCAACGCGCTTGCTCTAATTAATATGTACGCGTCCAAGCAAGTAAATTTACCATAATTATTATTTTTAAAAAAGAGACATAATTTTTGGTTAAATTAAGAAAAAGAAAAGAAAAAGACATCATAATAGTGTTCATATACAAAAATTGTTTTATACTTTTGTTATATCTTTTTTCCACTTTACTATATCAAAAAGTGCTTATGATTGTATGTATGATGTGTAATATGCACTTATTTTATCCTTGTAGGTATTACAGATTTGTCTGTGTATAATTGTATTTGAGGATTTTGTATACTTTTGCGTTTATCTAGTTTACGGATGGTAGACAGATTCATAGTATATAAGGTAGTGGAAAGGTTCAAGAGCTTGTTGGGCTCTTTCGAGCTTACTTAATGGGCTAGGAAAGAAGCTACAATCATCCACTTTGCTTATGCCTTTAGAAAATACACTTCGCCTTGGTAATAATTAGATTTGTAATCATATATTCTATCTTCTTCTAAGCAAAACCTAGTCATACTTGTACCTTTGTTCTAGCAATATTCATAAATTAGAACCGTTGCTCTACACGTTTTACACTGTTTCTTCCTTTTATTTTGCACCAAGGGTGTAACTAATTATGGGTTTTAGAGGATTAAAATTAGGTGGAACACAATCCATCTTCTTCTAACCAAAACTTAGCTATAGTTATCTTAAACTCGTTATCATCAATATTCATGAACAAACAAGTTTTAGACATTTGATCCACAATCTCTATCTACTCGAAACTAGCCTTTCATAATACTTATAAATGGAGACCCACACTTCTTCACCAAAAGAACAATAAGCTCGTCCCATTTTTGTGATCCACAATATATAACTATGGTCATTGCTCAAAACTAGTTTAGATGGTAACGTGTCTCCTTATCCATTTGGACCAATTAAAACCTTGAGAATTTTTATAGACCATATAAAATTTTCAAAAAAGCGAGGAGAAAATAAAAATATAATTATATTTATCTAACGGTTCTAAAGCAAACCACGCAAAGCCCAAAGGCTTTCTTCACCTTCACATTATCCCCAAGCCATACGAGATTAGTGATACGTTAGCCAAAGAGTGACCAACTGATACATTAGCCAAGAGGAAGAAGAAGCGATTTTGACAAAAATGGCGGCCGATGCTCTGAGGATTTCAAGTTCTAGTTCTGGTTCATTGGTTTGTAATCTAAATGGGTCACAAAGACGACCTGTTCTTCTTCCTCTATCTCATCGTGCTACGTTTCTGGGTCTTCCTCCTAGACCTTCATCTTCTTCAATTTCCTCTTCAATTCCTCTGTTTCTCGGTACTTCTCGTATTGGGCTTGGTTCTTCCAAGTTTTCACACAAGAAGAAACAATTCTCAGTCTTCGCTGTAGCTGAAGGTCTCTCATTTCTTCATCTCTCTCACAAAGCTTCCATCTTTATCTTAACTAATTTAGATTTTCGCATGAGTATGTGAAATTGCCTACATGCCTTCTAAGTGTTCGTCAAATTGCCTCTGAGAAGTTTTTTTTTACTAAAATATTCGAACTTTATGCTGAATGGCTTCATTGTATGTGTTTTCTTAGGAGATGGCAAGCGTACTGTACCACTTAAAGATTACCGAAACATCGGTATTATGGCTCACATAGACGCTGGAAAAACCACAACAACTGAGAGGATTCTTTACTACACAGGAAGAAACTACAAAATCGGTGAAGTGCATGAAGGAACAGCTACAATGGATTGGATGGAACAAGAGCAAGAAAGAGGAATCACTATTACTTCAGCTGCAACCACAACGTTTTGGGACAAGCACAGAATCAACATCATTGATACACCGGGTCACGTTGATTTCACTCTTGAAGTCGAACGTGCTCTTAGAGTTCTTGATGGAGCTATATGTTTGTTTGATAGTGTTGCTGGTGTTGAGCCTCAGTCTGAGACTGTGTGGAGACAAGCTGATAGATACGGTGTGCCTCGGATTTGCTTTGTTAACAAAATGGACCGTCTTGGAGCTAACTTTTTCAGGACTAGAGACATGATTGTGACCAATTTGGGTGCTAAGCCATTGGTGCTTCAGTTACCAATTGGTGCGGAAGATGTCTTTAAAGGTGTTGTTGATCTTGTGAGGATGAAAGCTATAGTTTGGTCAGGAGAAGAGCTTGGTGCAAAGTTCAGTTACGAGGATATTCCAGCGGATCTTGAAGAATTGGCTCAAGATTATCGGGCGCAGATGATGGAATTGATTGTTGATTTGGATGATGAGGTGATGGAGAACTATTTAGAAGGAGTTGAGCCTGACGAGGCCACGATGAAGAGATTGATTAGAACTGGAACCATCACGGGCAAGTTTGTGCCTATTCTATGTGGTTCAGCCTTTAAGAATAAAGGAGTGCAGCCATTGCTTGATGCTGTGGTTGATTATCTGCCTTCGCCGGTTGAAGTTCCACCGATGAATGGAACAGATCCTGAGAACCCGGAACTTAACATTATACGGAAACCAGATGATGACGAGCCATTCGCTGGGTTAGCATTCAAGATCATGAGTGATCCTTTTGTGGGTTCTCTAACATTTGTGAGAGTTTACTCAGGGAAACTCACGGCTGGTTCTTACGTGCTGAATGCTAACAAAGGAAAGAAGGAGAGAATCGGAAGACTCTTGGAAATGCACGCAAACAGCAGAGAAGATGTTAAAGTGGCGTTAACAGGCGACATTGTTGCTCTTGCTGGTCTCAAAGATACAATCACCGGTGAAACCCTTAGTGATCCAGAAAACCCAGTTGTTCTTGAACGTATGGACTTCCCTGATCCCGTCATTAAGGTAGCGATTGAGCCAAAAACAAAAGCAGACATCGATAAAATGGCGACAGGATTGATCAAGCTCGCTCAAGAAGACCCGTCTTTCCATTTTTCACGTGATGAAGAGATGAACCAAACCGTCATTGAAGGAATGGGAGAACTTCATCTCGAGATCATCGTCGACAGACTTAAAAGAGAGTTCAAGGTAAACACAACCTAAAATCTCTTTTCTTCTTTGAGTTTCCAAGCTTCTAATTTCTTTTCATCTTTCAGGTTGAGGCTAACGTTGGTGCACCGCAAGTGAACTACCGTGAGAGTATCTCCAAAATAGCCGAAGTGAAATATACACACAAGAAGCAATCAGGTGGACAAGGTCAGTTTGCTGATATTACAGTCCGGTTTGAGCCATTGGAAGCAGGATCAGGATACGAATTCAAGAGTGAGATCAAAGGAGGAGCCGTGCCAAGAGAATACATTCCTGGTGTCATGAAAGGACTTGAAGAGTGTATGAGCTCCGGTGTGCTTGCTGGTTTCCCGGTTGTTGATGTCCGTGCTTGTTTAGTCGACGGATCTTACCATGATGTGGACTCAAGCGTGCTAGCTTTCCAGCTTGCTGCAAGAGGAGCTTTTCGTGAAGGGATGAGAAAAGCGGGTCCGAGAATGCTTGAACCTATCATGAGAGTTGAAGTTGTTACACCAGAAGAACATCTTGGAGATGTCATTGGTGATCTTAACTCAAGAAGAGGACAGATTAATAGCTTCGGAGACAAACCCGGTGGTCTCAAGGTATGAGGAAAATGCCTTTTTAAGATCGAAAAACCCGAAATTGTTTGATGATGAATCTGATTTTACGATTGTTGTTGTTATAGGTGGTGGATTCTCTGGTTCCATTAGCAGAGATGTTTCAGTATGTGAGTACATTGAGAGGGATGACGAAAGGTCGAGCTTCTTACACAATGCAATTGGCTAAGTTCGATGTTGTTCCTCAGCATATTCAGAACCAGCTTTCCTCCAAGGATCAAGAAGTTGCTGCTTAGATTTTTGTTTTTCCTACACTGAATTGTGGTTTTGTTTGGTTTATAACAGATATGTAAGCGAATCAAATTTGTTAAGACAAAGGTTGTTATTGTCTTAAAACACATGGATATGACTCATATGAAAAGAAAAATGACATGATGAAGAATGAAATCTTTCAATGTTTGGAGTTATAAAGAGAAACTAATTTGACCAAAAAACGAAAAGAAACGATAACTGAATCTGCGGAAACGAAATCAATGTGTTATCTTCTGGGTTTATTTCATCTGAACGATTCCTGAGCTGATAAGCTTTTGGATTTTGTTCATGATCATTGGGTTCTGCATGTGTTTTTGTGCTGCTGCTGGATTCTCCTGGAGATCAGACAGTACCTATTCAAAGAAAAAAGTGTTGGATTTGTGAAGCTATATCAACATGGAGATAAATCAATAACTCAAGATCGGTTTACTAGATTACTCCAAGAAGTCTGATCGAAACATCACACAGATTAGTCTCGTTGATTCTAATTTTGGCAAAATCTAGAAAAGTTTGAAGTTTGTTTCTTTACCTGTCTCATTACAGGATCTGTGAGAATGTTCTGGATTTCTGGGTCTTGCATTCCCTTAGCCTGTAAAGAAAGAAAGCAAAATCCCAAAAATTTTAACCTAACATCATGGAACCGAAAAAAAGGAAGCAGTTTCATAACAGTATAACACTAGTAGAATCTTACCTGTCTTTCTTTCAACTCCTCGGGAGTAAGGTCTCCACGGTTTGCCTTGTTGATCTGTTGTATACACCTGCAGGAAAGAGTTTAGAACATGTTACATAGGCATATTGACATCATTAAATAACAGAGTGAATTTTGTCTCTGTGACTTAATACCTTCTAACACCATCGAGAAGTTCCTGATTATTAGGATCATGTTTGAGACCCTCCTGGTACGTTTCCATTGCATTGTCATACTCCTTCATGAAGAATTGCACTGCACCTTTTCTGCTGTATCCCTTTGAGAATGTTGGATCAAGCTCGATACATTTTTCTGCATCCTTTAATCCTTCGGGCATTGCTCCCAGCTTAGTGTAACATGCAGCTCGGTTGCTATAAGCCTATGTGAAGTACAAAGAAGCAAACATGTTATTTAAACAGTCAAATTGGGAAACCTTTGTACACAAGATCAAAGCAGCTATAATGATGAGTTGGCCTTACTCTTGGGTCATTTGGATTCCTCTTGATCGCTTCAGTGTAATGTCTCACAGCATCAGGATACTTCTGCTCCTTAAAAAACTCATTACCTGTATTACAAACACCACAAAATCTTAGTTAAACCTCCTTTACCAAGTTTTTAGAGATTCTCTCCTCACATAAAACAAAATATAATTGCAAAGCAAATACCTTTCTCACGCTCTTCATCACCAATACTAGGATCAAAATACTCTTGCTGCTCCAACTCTTTCTTTGCTTTCTCTGCCTCATTCAGTCTCTTCAACGTGTCTGGGTTACGATGCTCAGTAAGAGCTTTCTGGTAAGTCTCAATCACAGGTTCATAATCTTTTGAACATTTAGCCATCTTCCCCAAAGCATTTCCTTTCCTAGTCAAAGCTTTAGCTACCATCTTGTAATCTGACCTAAGCTCTCTACCCCTTTCAACTGCCTTATCACAATCCTTGATGCACTCATCATACTAAACACAAACACAATCAAATTTAAGACTAATCACCACACAGCTCATGAAGATAAAATAACTATAGATTAATATCAGAAAATATAAAAAGAGAGCACTTTTTATACATAGGAAAATCATACCTTTCCCATCTCCAGATGAACAGCAGCACGATTAGTGATATAAGAGATATCTTCGTCATCAATCTCCATGGCAGTGGAGTAATGCTGAATTGCAGTATCAAAGTCCTTCTTCTTATACGCAGCATTCCCCAACTCTTTCTCCTTCTGAGCTTTAAGCTTCTTCTCCTTCTTTTCCTTTTCTTCTCCAAACTCCGGCTCAGAAACAGGCTCAGGCTCAGGTTTTCGTTTCTTCTCTACCTCAGGCTCCTTCCTCGAAGGCACAGCCATATCCTCATCCCCAACCTCAACTTCATCTCCCGCCTGCTGTGTTCTGAATTGAACATTCAACAAAACTCCAAGAGCTTGCATGACTCTCTGATCTTTCAAATAAAGATTGAGATTGCTAGGGTTTTTCTGAATCTCCTGCATCATATTAACAAAATCAGGCTGTTTCAATAACCCTCTCGTCGAAGGATCCGCCGTTAATTTCGCCCACATCTCCGGTCCCTGAAAAACATCACCAAACGGATTCGGCGCAGCGGCGCGTGACCTAGAAGCAGAAGCTTTCGCATCAGCTAAACCTGATTTCAAACCTTCATTACTAGGATCGATCTCAAGTCCCTTCGTATACGCCTCCACGGCTTCTTCAAACTGATTTAGCCCTAAGTAAGCAGCACCGAGACGACTATATCCTTTTCCCCAATCTGGTTTAAGTTCAACAGTCTTCTTCGCGTCAGAGAGAGCTTCATCGTAGTGAAGAAGCGACGCGTGAGCAGCGGAACGGTTTGAGAAGAGAACGTGATTGGTTGGTGCTAAATTGATTGCGTCGGTGAAGTGATTAACGGAGGAATTGAAATCACCGGAGGAGAAAGCTGCGTTTCCTTTAGCTTTAGCTTCGTCCGCCATAGTTGAATCTGAGATTAAGCTTTTTGGTTTGTTCTTCTGGAAGATTCTTTTACCTTGAAGGCTTTATGGGGTTTTGGTTTTATGGGGAATGTTTGGGTACGAGTATATATATATATATAT
>VBRH01000655.1:78290-96515 GCA_014578085.1 Cardamine resedifolia | reverse complement strand
TTAAACGTGGTATTATCAATGGTTGGCTCCGGACACTGGAGGAGACTCATAATTTTATAACGGGAGTATTGAAAAAATAAGTGTTAAATTATAACATATCTATGATCTAGATTTGTTTGATTCAAAACCATGTATGTATTTGACTATATATATGTATCTCATGTGTATATAAGTAGAAATGTATGTATATATGTTAAGTATTTTCGGGTAACTAGTCAGGTTTCAGTTCGGTTTGGGTAGGAACTAAAATCCGAAACAATATTATCTAAGAACCATTTCGAGGTATGGTATCGTAGGCTCGGCCATGCGTCCTCTAAAGTGACAAAGATGTTGAAAATTTATGAAGTTAGTAGTAGTAGTGGTTGTGGTTTTGATAATAAAGCGTGAGATGTTTGTATCCGCCCCAACCAAGCAAGAAATTATATTACTTTCAGCGAGAATAAAACAATTACAGTTTTTGAATCAGTGCATTGTGACTTATGGGAACCATATCATACTCTTGCTCTTTGTGGATCTTGTTATTTTCTCACAATTTTGGATGATTACTCATGTGTACCTATAGAATTTTGAAAAAATTGGATAGTTAGGTAGTTTATAAGTTTTAATTTGCAATTAGATAGTTTTTATGTTTTTAGTTTTGTTTTAGGTGGTTTAAAAAAAAAACTCCTATTCCTTCATAAAAACTACCCAAAAACTACCTAAATCACAAAAAAAAACATAAAAACTACCCAAAAATCAAACAAACCCTAGAATTTTGGATGATTAATCGCGTGCACCTACTACCATTAAAACAAACTGCACCTACATAATTGAATTTTTTTATTGCTCTAGTGGAAAGACAATTCAATCACCAAGTCAAAACCATTCAAAGCGACAATGGTTTCGAGTTCATTTGCTTGACGGATTTCTTTCAACAAAATGGAAGAATAGAGCGCAAGCATCGTCACATTCTAAATGTTGTATGTGCTCTTCGTTTTCAAACGAATCTTCCTATAGAGTTTTGGGGTTATTGTGCAACCATTGCAGGATATTTGATCAACCGCACTTCCACAGCTTTAGTCAATGGAAAATCTCCATTTGAAGTCTTCTATAATCGGCCTCCACCATTGAATCTCCTGAAAATGTTATACAAATTCTCAAGTCGAAGTAACAAGCCTGTTTTTATCGACTATCCTTATGCAAAGAAAGGCTGGCGGGTTTGTAATCTTGACACTAAAATCGTGTCGGTATCTCGACATGTGGTGTTCTCTGAAACTGAATTTCCTTACCTCTGACAAATCGCCACCGTAAGAGGAGCTATTGGGCCAATTGGCCCAATCGTATACATCTATCTTGTAATTAGGTTTAATGTTCTTTGTAATATACAAGGCAACACTTATGTCAAATGTCAATGATGAACAAGAAAACCTTTACACAAAGAGGTTTATCCAAATCCGGATATTTTAATTTAAAAATCAAGATCCTATCTATTTTTATTTAAAATATATGTATAATATTCATTTATATTATATAATAGATAGAAGTACATGGCAAAATATCACAAAAATAAATTTTATTTGAAAAATTTGTGTAATTTTTTTTTTTAAACACATAGTAAATATGTTCGAAAAGGTTTATAAAATTCAATTTGAAAGATTTTATATGATATTTTATATTAACTTTTATTTCCTAAGTTATTTTTTCGTAATTTATTATTATTATTTAAAAAATTTTAGTTATTTGACGAATCCGGATTGAGATAACCCAAAATTTCCGGATATCCTATCCGTGCCGATTGAAATATTTATGTAAACGTTTTTGTTAATAACACGTTTCATAGTCTGATAATGGTAGGGGAGAAACAACTGATTTTATGTGAAAAAAGATTTTTATGCATAAACAAAGCCGTCTTGCTTCAAATGGTAAATCCACACACTATAACACATTCCTAGTGTGGTTCTGTACACCTACGTTTTTAATGAACACAATCTTTTTCTTACGTCAAGTGTAGGATTAAACATTTCAACATATAAAAATGGAAAAATGGAAAAGAAAAAAAGAAAGAATCAAAAATCCCCATATATATAGTAGTAGTAAACATGATGATAACATAGACGGATATATAACAGTTTCCTTCAGTTTTGCTTCTATCACTTGTTTTGCTTTTTACATGTTAGCCAGAAGTACCCTCATTTCAGTTACCCCTGGAACGTTTTCGCTTGGATAAACTTTAGCTACGAGCTGCACGAAGCTCTCGTACTTGTCCAGAAACTCCTTCTGTTTTAGTTCATACAACAACACATTGATTCAACCCTATTTACTTGCTACTCTCCTCAATATTTTTTCATAACAGTTTAAATTTTGGTACCTTGCATTTATCCCACAACGATGGTAGCAACTCCTCTGATGCTAAATTCTTCTGCAACTTCTTATACATTGCTGCAATCGATTTGTCCACCTATACCACCAAAAGAAATGTGTTAGAAGATCTGTCAACACTTAAATACACTCCCAAGGAACTTTTGTTTACCCCTGACAAGCTTGATTTTAACATCTTCCTGAGTTCCATTTTAGATAAACCGAGCTGGAACGGTATCTGAAATATAGAGAGTTTGTATCAGGGTTTTTTAACACACCAACACAGATTTAACATGATATAGTTTACATAATGAGGAAGTGCAACTATGGAGCAACTAGTTAATTAACAACTAACCTCTTCAGGGGTGATCGTATACATTAAATCCTCTATCTTTTTAGCAAACTGGAAAAGTCTTTCGAATTGCTGCAGTGACAAAGAACACATGAAGCAACACACAAAAAGAAAAAAGAAGAAGAGAGTTATGCTATTAACCACTTACGTAGTATATTATCATGCTAATGTGGCGGGTACAAGCTTGTTCATATGCTTCACTTGCCTGATGATAGAACTTGGCTAAAGTGGGCACAACATTAGCCAGGTCATATAAGCTGCACAATAAAAAAAAAAATTACAACGTTAAGGCAATAGGAATATTCAGGAAGAAGAAGAAAACAAACAGCGAGAGAGAGAGTAAGGAAAGGACCTACCTATTCTGAAAAGCAGCATAATTTTCTAAAAGGAGAATATCTGCATATTTAGGATCTTGCTGGGCAATTTTCTCGAGGGTCACAAACATTATGCTTACCTATAAAAACACCACTAGTCAGATTCTGTCAACCAAAGAGGGGAATAAAGAAAACAAATTGGTGATAGTAAATGCAGAATCGGAGATATGCTATGTTAATATTTTGTTGTTATCCAAGTCGAAAATGAACTAATAGTGGAATATAAACATTGCAAGTGAACTAAGATCATATGCAATTTGGGCAAACATTATGCTTTGATTGCATGGTTTGTGCAATTTTACTATAAACTCAGAGAAGTACTCACGAATTTAGTGTATGCCTGATCAACCAAATCCCTAGATTGCCCTTGTATGTACTGTTCCATACGAGTAGCAAGTGCTGCAAATCTATGAAAAGAAGATAATTGTTAGAATAGCCTCAAGTAATACTAGAACAGTTTCTTGGATCACCTATAGTCCATCTAACCAACAATCTTATAGGGAGAAATAGTTCAGAACCACAAAATCAATTGATATTTTTTACAAGGTGGAAGGAAATATTATCCAGTTTGGAAAGAAATAAGCATTCACATGGCACTAAAATGTATTAAACAATTTGGACTCTTCTTGATTACCTTGGAATATATGGTAAGACGCCCATCTGTCTTACATTACGTTCATTTCTTTCAATCTGGTGACAAGCTTCATCCACAAACTGCAGGTAAAGTCATCTTGAAATGATTAGTAGGAAGAGTATGTCAGCAATTTAAAATAAAATAAAATCTATGAATAAACATACACGGCTAAATTGCATAGAAACCCTAGACTCCAGATCTCCAAGCAAAAGGCGAACAAATCCTGCAGCATCAGCTTTCTGACCCGATAGATAACGTTCAGTTATACCATGCATTGATATGCATCGAAGGGGATCTATTTTATATGCCCAGTCAACAACAGCATAGAAATCCTCCTGCAGTGACAAGAACACAAATGTAAATTAAAAAATTTAACAATTGGGTCTTTCATCTAACATAAAACATTATTTTAAGGGAGATCTAACCTGAATACCATCAAGTAAATCTTGAAGAGATTCATTCAATGCCGTCAGGTCTGGGGAGGTTTTACCTGCAAAATTGGAAAATTGTTTTGCTTTCAGAACCATTACTATATTATGAGGATGTAGCGAAAGCTTTACTGATGGCAGGAAGTTTGAGATTACCAGTTTTCTTGTCAGTTTCATCAATGTCCATGATCCCCAAGTCATCATCATCATTACCATCATCATTATTGGACCGGTTTTTATTATCATTGCCAGCACCTCCAGGAGGAGCAAGAGCTGGTACCTCAAAGCACATGAAGTGCGCAAAAAAGGAACTCTGTAGTATGAAGCAAAAACGAAACATGAGGATTTAGTACATGCATCAGTTGCATCGAAAGGCCAAACAGCATATCATACGGTTAACAATTACCTCATCTACAAGAAGCGGGATGAATATTGTTAGCATTTTGGCATAGGCATCTGACACTGCAGAGGTGTCAGTGTTTGCATTCTGACTAGAACCCGTAGATCCTTCTAGCCAGACAGTAGGATTCCGTGATACTTTTGTGCTTGCACGAAGCTCATTCGCGAATTCACGAGCCTGTATATTTCGAAGAAGCAACTCTTTGGTAACATGAACTGAATAATTCACGCTTTAGGGAAGAAAAAAAAATGTTTGCTGAACATCCATGCATTTTAACATTCAGTAGGTTTTAGCAGTCTTAGTCAGTTACGAGTTCCGGTAAATCAGTGGTCAAATTGATAAAGAAAGGAATAATTGCTCCTCACCTCCCGACGAAGGAGTAAGTTAAGGGAGCTGCAGTATGCTTTTCTCAATGGTCCCAAACAATTCTTATCAAGACCCTGCAAAAAGAAAACGAGTAAAGAATCAATGTACTGCATAACGCTTTTCAAAATTCATCTGCTAATTTCTCGGTTTTACCTTTAAATGTTGCAAAAGACGAGCATATGTTCTGCATTTATACCGCAAATCTGCATGGTCAGGCCTCTTCAGCTGCCCTCTCTGTTTATAAAATATGTAGATAAACATTACGATCATAAACACTAGAAATCATATTGGAAAGATAGAATTTTACAAAGAAGTACCTGAGAAAAGTAGCTTTTGTCGCTGATCATGAAATCTACCAAACTAGCAAAGTAGTTTCTCAAGAAGTCAGAAGCTCTCCTTACAAAAGTAGCTTTTAATTTTTCAAGTTCTGCTCGCTTCTCTTTTACCTGAAGAAAATACAACAAGAGTAGCCGAAATTCAGGTAGTTGTACAAACGTTAGACATTTTAAAGAGTGATTCAGACAATTACTAATGTTCTTTTCTAACCAAACACACATGATTTAATAAACAAAGCTGATTTAGAAAATTAGAAATAAGAAGCGAATAAGAAAGATCCAAGTGTAAAGGCATACAGCTCGCATATTAGCATAGATTGGGTCTAAGTTGGGCACTTCAAGACCCCTTAAAGCTTTGGCTAACCACTCGCAAGCCTCGATATTCTGTAGCATGTCTGATTCATCAAATGAGCCTCCTGTTAGGGATGCTGCATACTGCAATCAACAACACTTCCATAAGTGAACCAAGTAGAAAGACGAGAAGCAAGCACAGAAAATATTCACATAGTTAAAGTGAAACAAACCTCAGAAGGCACACGGAGTCTCTCAATAACTTTATCAAGTTCCTCGATGAGAGCTTTATTGTTTACAGACTGCATCTCTAACTTGTTGTTTCGAATTTCTATCTGGATACCACAAAAAATGTGAGAATATGTGTCGACATATAATGCTAATGATCAATCCAACAACACAAATGCTTGGAATCAATCACTCTTTTTCTCTTACTTTCAAAAATTTCAGAAGTAATATATGAAAGCCATTACCAACCACAAAAAAAAAAAAATCAGCGCATATCCATGAGATCAGTTTATTGACAACAACTAATTTTTTAATGCAGTGACAGTATCCTCATAATTAAACAAAATGACCAGGAATTATCATTTGAAGGTAGTGAGTCCTACCGATTCAATGTCTTCCCTCATGTGTCTAAGTTTAATGTTGAATATTCCTAACCATTCGTCCATGTCATCAACAATATTTGTTGCTGCCTCTAGTCCATGTAAAACCTGGAAAACATGAAGATGAACACATAAATTAAACGCTGATCATCATATCAACTTTCCAAATACCAAGATAGTCTTCAGAATAATTATTAGCAAAAAAGAATTACCTCATCTACTAATGGTTCGCTTTCCAGAATTGCATGTACATTTGCCGCTTCAAGTGCTTGGAGCTCTCGCTTTAGCCTTTCAGAAAATGCCTCAGCTTCACCAATGCCCATTACATAACTGTATATGTCAGTTATATTAGTTGAGTGAACAAACTGACAAACTAAGTGGAAAAGACCACTTCATTCATTATATTTTTATCCCCACCAAACTAGTTTCCAGAGAAACAATGCCAATAGTTTAAACTATATACAATCAAGAAGAAAAATGCAAGAATGTGATTCTAAAATTACAAAGTATGATGGACATATAAGCAATTCTAAGTTAGTTAGAGCTTAAGATTCACTACAAATGAGTCCTCTGTAATTTTACTCATATCTCTTCAGTCCACATAACAACCCAGAGTAGATAAAAAGGTCCTCCTTTGTAAGACAAATACTGCTTTTACATTAAAATAAAGAAGTAAATGCTTGGACAAAGAGGATTTAACCAAATGATGACAGGAACAAAAAAGACATACGTTCCCAAGAGAGCCTCCATATCCTCTTCCTCGGCCTGAGAGACTAGTTCTTTCTCAACAGTAACTCTCATGTCGCTTTCTGTTACAGCTTCAGGAACAGGCTCACCATCTTCTGTACTTTTTGGAGCAGTGACTGCTGGAGTGTTATCCTAGACCAATGATAAGAAACAAAGAAAGACAATGCAGAAAAAATTACTATATTAAAAGCACTCGCGTATTTGAAAGAAGGGAAAAATGAGAATAACAACTTCATACTACAGCTTGTTCTAAGAATAAGAGACTTAGACCAAAATTGGAAAACAGAAAAAGTTATAATCCGCACCTTCGCCCAAATGGCCATCTCAACGATATCTATACCAACAACTTTGGGAAGGCGGACTAGCACGTCTTTGCATATGTTCAATAGGCAAACTAAAATTCGATTCCTACAATCACGATAAAGGAAGGTAAGCATTAATAACAAAAACAAAAAGATCATCGCTTATCATGTATAGTTCACATCTTGTAAGAGTTAATATGTATGTTCCTAACTGCAGCACCTGTCATCAGTGTTGCGCATGGTCCACTGAGGAGGAGCAACGCTTTGACTCCTGAGATTATCAAACCCCTAAAATACTTTGCATCAGCAAAAGCAAGGAGGAAATGGAAAATATTGAACAGTATTTTACAATTATGTACTTAGCTTTGTGTTCCATTTCTTACACTACATACTACAAATATTTCTTTTTGAAATCTTAAGTGCACCACTTCAATAAAATCATTGAGTAATCTTACCAGGGTAAAAGTGCATCCACTTGGGTCATTTGTTATGACTTCTACCTTTGAAAGATGCTTGAGTTTGTACATTTTAGCAGGCTGGACGAAAAAAAGAATATTATAACATCATCAGTCAAATAAGAACTTCGAGGAATCTGCTACCATGGTAAGCAAAAATTTGATTGTTATCAATCATTTTTCCTTTCCAATCAAATACTAAACCTTGTAAGTTTCTCATGAAAGTATGCCTCATTTGGATAAAGAAACGAAGATTACCTCGAGCACTCCTCCACTTGAATACTTCATGACTCTAAGAAATGCTTTCTTCCGTTGACCCTTCGATTTGACTGTAGAGATCAAAATAAAAAAAGTCTACTCAGTTGATTACAACTCTTACTAACCTAAAAACATCTGACGAGAAAGCGTAAATCAAGGATCATAGCCAACATGTTTTCCACTCAAATCAAAGCTTTTCTTGACACAACACAAGTACACTGGCTTGTTTCACACTACCAAAATCCAATTCGTTGTTAGTAAAACCTTTCTGAGCTCTCACGAGTCTTGCAATGGCCAAGAACAGTGGAATTAATGGATTTTGTATTCCACAGATTCCTTTCCATGGCTCCGCCCCACCACCAACAACTCAAATTATTTGTTGACAGTAAATTCTGAGCTATCACGAGTCATGGAATGGCAAAGATTAGTGGAATTTTCATAATTTTGTGTTCCACAGATCCTTTCCATGTCTCCGTCTCACCCCCAACTCAAAACAACTCAATTACTTTCAAATTATAACCAGTGGAAATCAATTTTGCGACTGTTATGGATAATTCAAACTGTCAACTCCGATCTAATGCGATAGACACCAAAACTTAATGCTTAAACTAGCAAAACAACGCTAAGATCGAGTAATCGAAGGTTCAAATAAAGCGTGATTTCAGAAATGCTATCAAATCTGAAGGATCAAAAGAGAGAAGAAGAAGGAGATTTGGATATATCACCGGAAAGAGCGAGAACTCTGGGCTTAGCCATTTGGCGACCTAATTTTCCAGACTTGCCCCAAACACCGCGACTCTTGGCGACGCGTATCGACATAACGATCTGTTGTTTGGTTCCTTCAATCGCCGCCTCACAAGCTCGCCTGAGCTCGTCATCATCGGCGCTTGATTTCGCCATTGTTGTGGCGCTTCTTCTCTCTTCCTTGTTCTGTTACTCGGCGATGCCGGATCCAGCAGGTAATGATGACCGGTAAAAGTAAGCGAATGAGAAAATTAGTCTTACGCAGCTACGCTTAAGAAAGTTGAATTTTTTTATTTCTTTTTTGTTAATGACTTTCGAATTTACGTGGCAAGGCATTATTGTAAGGTAAAATTGGAAATAAAGAACATTTTTTAAAAAAATTTTACCATTTCTAATTTTTTTTTTATTGTTTGGTGGATTAATCTTTATACTATGTGAAGTTACAATTTACCCTCAATTTCAAAAAAAATTCTAACAAAAGTTTTAAAAATGAAAACCTCTAACTCATAAAGAGTCTCTATACTAATCTGATTATTTTATAACAAAATAACTCATAAAAATTAGATATTTAACAAAAAAAGTAAAAAAATGTAATTCCTTATTATTCCCAAATCGGGATAAACACTAACCATAACTCTGTAAATCGGATTTTAGAGCAAACAAATACGATCTCCTCTTCGCCGGCAATATCCTCTTCTCCGGCTATCTCCTTTTCTCTTCCCGGCATTCACTCCTCTTCTCTATTGATCTTCGACACTGTAACACCCGTGTCCCGGGAAACGAGAATTTTTATTTAGTGTCCGTGTATTTTAGATTAAATAACGGGTTTTAGACTTTCTGTTTAAAAAACGTTTGGGGGTGTTATTGGAGATCTTAAAGTTAAGGGCTAAATTGAGTGATCAGATTGTCCTAGTGGGTTTACTTGATAATTTTAAAAGTGTCGAGGGTTTTATAGAAAGGCCAAACATTTGAGGGATCTAATTTGCAATTTCCCAAGAGTTTGTGAAAACCTTACGCGACCTCCTTCTTCAACCTCACGCCTCGCGACTTAGGACTCTGAGATCGTGGCACCAAGCTTCAGCTGAATTGGTGTGATCGTGAGCAAGGGAGCTTTAAGGACGTCGTCGCTGGGGAGAGTCGTGACCGGAGCAGCGTGAGCAAGGAAGAGATCGCGAGGAGGGTTCAGCGGCGGAGCTAGGTGCAGGAGTTTGCTAGGCGAGTGCAGCCAGAACATCATCACCTTGGTAAGCTCTTGTCCCTCAGTCGTCGTGTAAGGTTAGGATTAGAGGTGTGTGGCGACGGTGGTTTATTACAACTCGGTAACTTGTCGGAGAAGGTGACAAGAATTGATCCGAGGAAGAGAACCTTCGATGCGAAGTCACGGCAAGGGAGTTAGCGTGTTGTGGAGGATCAACGTGGTTTGGTAACGGGAAAAACGACCGGAACTGTGTCGGACGTTGGGTGTCGTGATCGGGGCTGTCGCGAGACGAGCTTCCTCCGGGGTCGTGTGGTTCGGCGGCCAGAGAGAGAATCACGGAGTGATGGCCGGAGGAATGACGGAGTGATGGCCGGAGGAATGACGGAATGATGGCCGGAGGAATTGACGGAGTTGACGCGACTCCATGAAGGAGGGAAGCTTCAGTTTCGTGAAGAAGAAGACGCTAAGAACCGGTTTATTATCGGTTTAGTAACTTTAGTGTCGGGTTAATTGGTTTTCTTTTATTTATTTATTCTTATTATTTTCTTTTAGGTCGTGTTCGGATTAATTAAGGGGTTATTCATCCCGCGAGTTTCTGAGAAATTACAGCTTTTCGTCGGAAATTTTTCCGTGCGTGATCCAGGTAAGTGCAGGACCATAGACTTAAATAAATAATTTCGATAATTGATGTGATTTCATGATTTTAGGCCATTTATGATCTCGGGTGGTCTAGATCGAGTGTTTCATGAGATGATTGATTTATTTTGGTATTTTCGTGAAATTCTATATTAATTATTTTGATTATTTGTTTAATTGATCTGTAGATGGGAGGATCGCCTCACTAAGTATTTATCGAAATACTTATGCATCTCCTTTTATTTGATGCAGGAAAAGAAAAAGAGTAACCGTGGAATCGGGGCGATGAAGAGGGGATGATCTAAACTTGTTACTTTATCGGTGAATTTTATTTAGCGGTTTTAATTTACGGTTTTCGGATTTAAATTGAACCGTGATTTATTTATTGAATTATTTCTTTGGGAGTTATTTTTATTTATTATAATTTTCAATGAATTGTGGTTGGTATTTATTATTATTATTTATGAGAATTTTAATAGTTAATTTTAAAAAAATGTGGTTGTTTCAGACACCCAGACTTCGTGAAACAATTTTGAGTTCCCCAAATACCGATTTCGTGAGGCTTCAGTCTTCTCTTATTCATCTTTTGTAGGGGTTCACGTATTTCTCTGCTTCAATCTGGGATTTACTTCAATTTCTTGTTTGATTCAATTTGTTGGGTTGGTTAAAAATAATTAGGTATTTTGGTTGATAATTTATGAACTTCTATTGCATTTCAGAAATCGTGTCCGTGTTTGGTTTTTGTGGCGCCTGCGTTGTTACATATAGTTAATTGAGGTAACTCGCCATTGTTTTCATCTAGTTATATAATTTAGTTTTCCTTTAGGACCTGCAAATTAGTTTGTTAGAGTGTTGAGCTTAACCGTGTTTGTTGTTTGGTTTTCGGAATTGGCGTCTACGTTGTTCAAGCTCTCGCCATTGTTACATATAGTTCATTGAGGTAATTCACCATTGTTTTTCATCTAGTTATGTAATTTAGTTTTCTTTTAGGCGCTGCAAATTAGTGCGTAAGAGTGTTGAGCTTATTTAATTGTGTTCTTTGTTAATGGTTAAGCAACAACAACATTGAAATGTTTGGTTGATGTTATGACTTACCGAATTAGTTTTAAGGACATATGAATTCATTGTTTTCAATTTTATATAAGGTACTGGGTGATTATTATCTTGTTGTTTTTTTGTAGTTGTGCAGGCATGTCAAAGAAGTACCCACAACGTCTTTTCAGTGAAGGAAATGAGCCTCGAATCAACCAAGTAAAAAATACATGCAGCATGTATGTCCTAAACGATATAAATGAAGCATTTCCTCTGGATTATGCTATAGTAAAGAAAAATGCAGTCTTCGCACCCATTTTGAGTTATATGAGAACTGTCTATTGTACTCGGCTCGGGTGATACATATCAGCATGTTGACTATGCAGTTGGTAACAAAGACAAAACATGAGATGTGGTTTGTGTTTGGAAAGAAGCCGCTCAGATTTTCGATGCAAGAGTTTCATGCAGTTATTGGGCTCAAATGCAAAGAGGATTTCAGTATTGATATAGAGAATTGGACAGATGATGGGGATTTTTGGAGTAAGTTGCTTAAGAGAAATGAGAAGGTTTGGCTACGGAAGATACTGAAAGTGTTCTTAAAACAGGTTCCTGGTTGGGATGAATAAGACATACTTAGGTTGGTGTACCTATGTCTGATAGTTGGGGTAGTATGTGCTATTGGTGAGAAGAAAGTTATCCCACAATCATACATCCATTTAATGATGGATCTTCATAAGGTTTGTGCTTCTCACTTCTAACAGTTCTTACAATTCAAACACTTCATACAGTTCTCATTTCTCACTATGATATACTTCTCACTTATCACAATAGGTTGTCACTTATCCTTGGGGTGTTGAAGCTTTTGACCATCCATCAAGAAAAGAAAAGACCATTTAAACAACCCCATCATCTATTTTCTCGATGGTTTCTCATATGGATTTCAAATATGGGCTATGGAATCAATTTCCCTCATTGGAGAATTGGTGGGTGAGAAGATTACGAATGATTTAGCAGGTCCTCGGTGTCCTAATTGGAAAGCAGGTCATGCGAAAGTTACTTTTGATGATATTATTATTGTAGAAGAGTCAATTGGACCAAAGGTTATTACAATCACAATTGACTTATGTAATATGTTTATCTTCTGCCTTACTTCTAACAATTTTTAACTGATTTTTAATGTAGAATGTTGTGTTTCCATACATTTCAGCCTTAGGAATTTTGACATATGTGAGTCTGCGGCTTTTTGGAGGCCTGATGAAATCCAAGATTGCGAAGTGAAAATTTTGAATTCTTTGATTAGAGGTGGGTGGGTATGATTTTGGAGATTTTATTTGGGAAAGTGTTGAACAAGTTGATGTGTCCTATGAAACTATTCAGGTTCAAGAAGAACATGATGATATTAAAGTTGAGGAGAATGAGGAGAATGAAGTTAGTGATGAAGGTGAAGATGATCCATTGTCAGGTTTGGATAGAAGTGAGAAGAAGAAATCTGCCAATGTGGTTGTGTCTGAGAGAAGTGAAAAGAAGGAAGATGTCAATGTGTTTGTGTCAGAGAGCAGTGGGAAGAAGAAAGCTGGAAAAGTACAAGTGTTGATGTTGGTGCAGAGACACGGAAAAGGAAGTTGGTGTGTCAGCGAGCAGGAGTTACACATGGTCATTCAGTACATGCAACTTTGAATGAAGAAATGAAGTCATTCTTCAAAGGACTTGTTGACTCTTCTTTCAAGAGTTTTAGGGAGGACATTGGCACCCGGTTGGAGAAATTACAAGGGGAGGTTGTGATACGATTGGCTAAATTAGAGGGAAAAGTATCAGGTCTCAAGGATTCAATATCAATATATGGAGTTCCAATTCAAATGACTTCACAAACGTCCAATCCACCAAAAGTGCAGCGTAACTCTGGGTACGTAAAAAATAGATCTATATTTTTTGTTTGATGTAATTTGTGTGTTTGGAATAGGTGTGTATATTGTTTCTCTACATTTATAAGTTGAATATGTATGACATGTAGATGGTTGGATCTAAGTTATTGTAACGATATGAATTGTAACCTTTATTGTACTACTTTGTAGACACTAATGTTTATATTGATGTACATATATCTTTGTTTATTCCTTAAATGTTGATGATCATTTTATGGACAGGTTGAAGATGGTAAATTTGATGATTTTTTCTCTCAAACTCCTGAAATAGACCTAAATATGGGTACCAAGGAGTTTCTTCATGAAAAAGTAGGCCACTAATCTCAAAATGTATACTCATATATACAGATGGCAGAAAAACCAAAACAAACTATCACGGAAAATTAACTAAAAAAACATCAACTTTAAAAGGCTCTGACTAAAACAAAATAAAATTTAAAATATAGAACCTGGAAAGTTTAGAGAAGAAATTGAGTATTGAATAAAATCAGAGAAAGCACATGTAGAATCATTAAACAATAGATTAATTAGGGTTTAAGAATCAAAATTCATAAACAAAGCTAAGAAACATGAAAAGAAGTGCTTACCCTGAACGAGACACCTAGGTCTAGTCTAGATGGACACAAAATCGTTTGATTTGGAAAAAAATCAAATAGAAAAACAGATCAAAGAAGAGAGAAATTTTTGTTTACTTGTGTCGAGAAAGAAAAAACAATTGATTAAAGATTTCAAAGCTATCGGTTGAGAGAGAGATAGATACCAAGAAAGTGATATGTTAAAAGAATCTTCTAGAATATTAACGTTGCGGTTTTTTTTTTCATTTTTACATCGTATTTATTAATTATTTCACAAAACACATATAGGCCCATGCATGTCAGTTGCCACTATACATTTCCTAAATTTCGAGTTTTAACATATATGTATAAAATAATGGGCCCTTAAATTTATCCAAATGTTTTGGGCCCATGCATTTACTCCAGTAGCTCTTGGCCCGCCCCTGATACAGAGCAACAAAGTGTCTTATCAACTCCAAATACTAGCAGCATAATGTGGTTGGTTATCTCCAACAAATCTATTACTTGAAATCCAAGTAGAATGATGAGGTCATCGAACCCAATGTAGACAAAATGATCATTCCCGAGGTAAGAGATGCACCAATGACTCGTTCCAAAATGAGAAGGCTAAGAGAAGGATTTAACAAAGCCTTGGAGACTCTTCTAGACTCCAAGGAGCTGGGAGAAATGCCAACAATCATCCAAGAAGCCCCAATCAATCAAGAGAACCCAAGTGCACCCAATATGGACTTAATGGAGGATTTTGCACGCCTAAGCCTCAAAGATGCGCCTCCAGCCACAACCCAAGGTAAGCTCAATCACTTGACAGGTATAGGAGCTCAAAACAACAAGAACTCCACAGAAATCACATCGGAGCTGAAAGTTACACTCGAAACTAGCCAAGAAACCGATAAGGAGAAAATAGAACAAGAAGACAAGTTCAAAGCTGAGATAGTAGAGATACGAGAAGATCTTCATCAAACCAACTTAATGGAGCCCCAAGAAGAGGATTACAACCAAAGCTTCAAGCTGCACGCACCAGAACCACTCTCAGCGCTCCACTCTACAAATGAAGCCATAGCGTGCCAAAACAAGATATATTCAATATTTATGATCGTTGCAGGTATGAAAGACTTTTTCTAGTGGTTATCAGCACCATTAGAGGCCCCAGTTCGAGCCCCAGCTTGTGCCTATGAAGCTGAGTAGTTTACTAAGTTTCCTTTTGTGTTTTAGTAGTTTTTCTTTTATTTTGATGTTTTTGTTTTAATTTCTTCTAGAGTCTGTTGCATTGTCGTTTTTAAGTCATTGAGTCGGCCCTAGGGCTAGCTGAAGAACCATTAATAAGGTTCTCATGCAGCTGTGTAAGACACAACGTTTTACCTATCAATAAAACATCGAATTTTCTTCTTCTCTCAAGCTGCCGCCTTGAAGAAGTTCTACTCTGTTCTTTCGTGTGTGATTCACGTTAAGGCTGAGTTTATTTGTTGTATCAAAGATCCTTCCATCATCTCTGTGGTGCTTTCGATCCACTTCACATATCATCTTTGGATCCAACAAGAGAGAGCTCCTCGCTAGCTTGTTAGATCTCTGCCTCGATTCAAGCCTTGTCCTTGCAAGTCTTGTCTTATCATTCCTATCCCTTGAGTCTCTGGAGAGAGCGTCATAGCCAGCCAGAAAGTCCCACCAAACCCCTCAGTCACGCCACTTCAAGGCTCACCATCTTATCATCAGCTCCGCAAGTTATAAGCCTCTTAATCGGGTCTTGTATCATTTTGGTATCAGAGCCTAAAGACTCATATCTTAGGTTGTTTCAATCTTTTTCTCTTTTGTTTTCAAGTTGTTTCAGTTTTTTTTTTTTTCGATTTCATAAAGAAAAAAAAAACCCACAAGAAGTTTCTGTTTTCTTAGTTTTAATTTTCGTTTGCCTTGTTGTTTTGATTTTATCAAATCCAAAAAAAAACTCATAAAAAAATTTCGTCTTTTGTTTTAACTTCTTAAAACCCTATAAAACCAAAAAAAATTGTTGCAATAATTTTAGCACTTCTTTTGATATTTTTCATTCATCAAAACTTAAGCCATAAAATTTTCTGTTTTCATAGTTTCAGTTTTTTTGTCTGTTGTGTTGTTTTAATTTTATAAAATTCTAAAAACATAAAAATGTTTCTTCTTTTGTTTTAGTTTCTTAAAACCCTATAGAACCCAGAAAAAATGTCGTTCTTAATTTAGAAATTTGTTTGATAATTTTCCTTCATCGAAACTTACAACGCAATTTTTGTGAAACATGCTGTTTTGTATTTTGATTGGAGCGATTTTTGATTTCTTGTGCTGTCTGTTTCAGTCCCTTGGTACTTTGATTCTTTAGTTTTTTTTGTAAGTGCAAGATTGCAACAGAGGACACAATGGCCGAGGAAGCCAATGCCGATCCCCAAGACGCCATGTTACAAATGTTGGAGCAACCCCAAGCTCGAGCTGAAGGGAGAAACATACCAGCAAGAAGAAATGTTCTAGAGGAGGAAGAAAATGATCTGCCACCTGATCTTTTATGGCGACAAAGAGCACGGAGAGAAGATCCTTTGAGGATGAATCAAGCTAGGCGTGTAGATACACGTGAAACTCATCATGAGCTGAAACTAACTCCTCCTACTTTTGCAGGGAAATCAAATCCAGAAGTGTACTTGGACTGGGAGAGAAAGGTGGAGCACATTTTTGAGTGTTATGGGTATAAAGAGAGGAAGAAAGTGGCAATAGCAGCTGCTCAACTCACTGACAATGCGCTTGCATGGTGGGATAGAAACATAGCTGAAAGAAGAAGACAACGTTTTGGATCTGTAGCTACATGGGGTGACATGAAGTTTCTCCTAAGACAAAGGTATATGCCCAATCATTATCATAGAGACTTACAAAAAAAACTCGTAAGTTGTCACATGGCACTAGGAGTGTAGACGAGTACTTTGAAGAGTTTGAGAAGTTGATGAATCAACTAGAACTATAAGAATCCGAAGAAGCTCTCATGGCTCAGTTTATAGATGGACTCCAAGAAAGAATTGCAAAGAAATTGGAGAGAGCTCAATATCGTGGTATACATGAATTGTTACATTTGGATGTTCAAGTGGAACAACAAATCAAGCTCAAGAACTCATTCAATAACCACAGCAAAACAACCCCACCTTGGACCTCTAGTGGTTCGAAGAGACCATACCGAGGAAGGGTTATGGACATAGACTCACGGCTCAAAGGAAAAAACACCGAGGCACCTAAGACCACACGTCCAGAGCAAAGTAAGTTCCTTAACAATGCACCTAGGACTAGTGACATAACTTGTTTTTAAGTGTCAAGGCAGAGGACACATGGCAAGAGAATGCCCGAACCAGAGAGTTATGATTGTCACCGCTAGTGGAGACTATGAGTCGCAAGATGAGCAAGAAGATGAACCAGCTGAGCGTGAAGAAGATATAGAGTACCCAGACACCGGGGAGCTCTTAGTGGTTAGAAGAATGTTGAGCGTGCTTGTTAACCCCGCGAAGATAGTACAAAGAGAAAACATCTTTCATACTAGATGTACCATCCAAGACAAGGTATGTAATCTCATTATTGATGGTGGTTCTTGTATTAACGTGGCTAGCAAGTATATGGTGGACAAATTAGGACTTAAGAAGACTAAGCACCCAAGACCATACAAGCTAGGGTCAATTTGATGAAGAGGTTTTTACACCGTCTTAAGGCTATCAAATAAACCTATCGTGCGTAACACTTTAGGATCGAATCCACAAGGACTAAAGATTACACACCAAAGATACGAGATTCAAACTAATCTAGAGCAAATAAATGTTTGGTTTTTACAAATCAAAAGAAATGAAAACAAGTGAAATGCAAAAAGGAAAACAAGAAAAAACGTTGGATCGTGGGCTATACTATCATAAGAGTGAATCAAACAGAGATGCATTAGATCGAATATTCATTATCCTAGAACATGGAATTCATAACTATAACTAATCCACTCTCGTAGCACTAATCACTTCACTAGCTATCTAATCATCAATAACTCTCGTTAGCGATTAACATAACCAATGAGCATTAATAATCAACTCCAATAAGTTCACTAAACACCCTAGTCAACAACTCTCGTTCGTAAGGTATGTAAAGCTCATAAAAGGATTGATTCAAGCATTTCATCGAACACCTTTTGGGCGCGGAAATGCCTAAGATCTAGAATACCGATTTTGCTGGTTATTCTAGCATTAAGAACGATCCT
>VBRH01000655.1:37763-52294 GCA_014578085.1 Cardamine resedifolia | reverse complement strand
TTTTTTTTTTTTGGATAAAAGGTTAGGTAATAGCGGGTATATTAAAGGTATTGAAAATTCATATTCAGAGTATATTCTTTTATATATATATATATATATATAATATTACATATGGATAATTCAAGTATTTAAAATCAATATCCAAACCACTATAATTTTAAATTGAGTTCAGATAATTACTAGTAATCTAGATTATTTGGGAGATATTGGATTACATACAGAATTTTGGATGATTAAATGCTTTGAATACTTTTAAAAGTTTATAAATTATTGGAAATATTTAAAAAAAATCTTATTTCGCCCAAGCGGATAATCCGGGGTATCCGGATAGTTATTAGAGAAATTTAGCTTAAAGGAATATTTTAGAATAATAGAAATTTATAAAAAAATTTGTTGTCATCAAATTTATAATCTTATTTATCAAACTATACCCTACATTATATGTTAGAATAAATTATATTAATTCAAAAATGGGTTATCTCTATTATTTCGGGTAGACCATACAAGAAATGCACAAGAAATCTGAGTAATATTGTACAATAAATTGTAGAATTAAAGGCGTCGAGACATTCAGTAGGAGGATGTGGAGGTTTAATTGGAAGAAAAAAAGGAGCAGTGGCTATTCATATTAACTACGATGGAATCCAAATGGTTTTCATCTCTTGTCATCTTTCAGGTAACCTTATTTTTATTTTATTTTTTTTGTTAAAAGATATAGGTAACCTTATTTTATTAGATAAGATCTTCTCTTTTATGCTAAGTAACAATTAACTACAGTTACAATTTGATAATATATAATAATAATATTGAAATGGATGCAGCTCATGCAAAAAATGTGGATCAAAGAAATACAGAGTTGAGACACATAGCAAATTCAGTATTACCAAGAGACAAAAGTACACGTGACCTCACTGTTTGGCTTGGAGATCTCAATTACAGGATCCAAGATGTCTCTAATCGTCCTGCTCGATCTCTTATCCATAACCATCTTCAATCTGTAAGTCCTTTCTTCTTCTCCATTTCCATAAAATGCAAACATTACGGCAATTAAAAAAAAATTAGTTTAATAATTATAGAGAATATATATAGCTAAATTCTACCATTTTCTTTGCAAAATAGGTTGAGTGACAAAATAGTAAATAAATTAGTTTATTTATCGCGTATATTTTTTAAAAATAACATGGACTTCGCGTAGGGTTTGAGCAAATATCATATTATTCTTTCTAATAAAACATTGTTTTACATTATATCACTTTATTTTATGTAAAGTACACAATATAAACACATCTATTATTTTAAGTTTTATATTTTTTGGGTCGAATTTACAGTTTTACTATCATGTGTTTGCTACCAATCTTAGCAAAAATAACTAGGTATCTAGCGAAAAAAGATCTAAATATCATATACTTTGTTTTTACGGCAAATATCATATACTTTATGTAATCATTTTTAAATAGTTTTTAATTTGTTCCATTGCAAAAACTTTGATTTTGATTTGATACAAAATATAGTTACCAATTTTTTTAAACAAAGTTTTGTTCAATTCTATGTTAAATAGTTTTACTCGGTTCGGTTTGCTAGCCATTCTCAATCCTATTGATACCATTATCACTTAATGTAGGTGCTTGTGAGTAAAGATCAGCTATTGCAAGAAGCTGAAAGAGGTGAAATATTCAAAGGTTACTCTGAAGGAACATTAGGGTTTAAACCAACTTACAAATACAATGTGGGAAGCAGCGACTACGATACAAGCCATAAGGTGAGGGTTCCTGCTTGGACAGATAGGATCTTGTTTAAGATCCAAGATACCGAAAATATTCAAGCAACACTTTACTCTTATGATTCCATAGACCAAGTCTATGGCTCTGATCATAAGCCTGTGAAAGCGGATCTTTGCTTAAAGTGGATCAATAATTAGATGGACACACAAGAAACTTTATGAAGGATCAGAAGATAGGTAATGTTGCGTTGTTGCTATCTTAAGAGTAAATAGTATGCAACAATTTGAGTTCTTTGTTAATTATTATTATATAAATGTTTTCAGTGTAAAAAATTGTAAGTTCACAACTCTTTAAAGCGTCAATTTTGAAAGTCTTGTATATATGTGTCACAAGTTTTCCAAGGAATTTTCTCGTGAGTGGTAGATCACTTACTTCATTAAGCTCTGCGTCAGCCTTTGATTTTACTTTGAAAGTCATTTGCTGCATGATTTCCATGGTAGACATTCTCTGCCTTCCATGGTAACAATCATGCATGGCAAGCTATTCTCAAGGCATGTGGCGAAAACACCGGATAGCTGTGTCTTGCCTCAAAATTTCAAACCAACATTACTTTGAACTAATCCTTAGGATCTTCATGCTAAACATTCTCAAGATAGATTAGGTTTTGAACTTTCTCTTGAATTTTTCTAAGTGTCCATTTGACAGAATCCTCCTCGATGTCTGCATGGCTCTTCCACCACCATAACATGGTCGTATCCACATGTTAGGATGTCGCGGCTTTGATGTTTACCTCCCATGATACTAAGATTGTCGAAATATTGATTCAACTTCCATAAGAAGTTCTCATCTTTCTAGGTATTCTAAAACTGTGTACGTACAACATAAAAACTAGCCAAGTTGTAAAGGAATAAGCCTACCTTAGACAGCCCATAGAAGCTATGAGACAAAGAATATGAATTCTCACGTTAAGTGTTTAGATTCGTTCCACAAGGTTAAACAAGATGACATGCTTAATAAAATAAAAAAGGAAACATAATAATCAATTGGTGCAACTCAAGTCTTCCTATTTTGATCAATAAGTTCCATAGTGAAAAACATCTGACGAAACAAATAAAATTAATCAATCAAATCCAAGTCCTCTAAATTACCGCTAAAGTTTCCATCAAAATTCGTTTTCCACTAAAAAAGATAATAAACCCTAAACCCAAGGAAAGACAAGAAGCCAGTCATTTTTTTTTGCCTTGTCCTAACATCACCTAAATTTGAGTGAGTCTTTTTGTTTGTCTCTAGATAGATGCTGAGATTAAGCTTTTAAGTTTCCTCAGCTTACTTGTTGCTGATGACCACCGTACATTGGATAGCCTCCGTAAGGTGCAGCCGCGTACATTCTCGGGTCATGAGGTTGTGGTACCATGTATCCATACCCATTGTAATATTGTCCACCGTAGTATGGTCCAACCCATTGGTTTCCATACTTATCTCTAGGCTGCAACACAACGCAAAACTATTAAAATCAGAGATGATTCAATCAAAGGCATTCAAAACCTCAAGGTCAGAGCATGATTTTTAGATTACATAAGTAATTTAGGGTTGGTCGTAAAAGCCAGACCAAACCAAACTTTTTTTCAAGATAAACTATAACAGTAGTCTTATACCACACAAACCAAACCGACCTGAAAACAAAACATAGTGCTAAAAGTATATACAATATCATTTGATCACCAATGCTAAACTTCTCCTATACCTAACCAAACCAAATAAAATTCAGATCGAAAAAAAGTTCGGTACATATTTTTCAAAACAGAAGAAGGTAAAAACTGAGAAAACTGAACTAAATGCCCTAAGAAAGTAATTATCAACGGACCTTGGATGATTTGATTAGCTCAGTGTATCTCAGACAAGGGTTCAAACAAAAGAACAGTCATTTTTTAACTTAAAAAAAAAAAACACACACACACACACACAATTTTGGGTTTGTTCTTTGGCCTTGTGAGAAAACTTAACTGAAGTAGTGAAGTGTGCATTTTGATATAATTGTGACAGGTTTAAACACTAATGCAAACAGATAATGGAATTTACCTGCTTATTGCCTGGATTACGACCCCAAGAAAGCCGAACTGTTTGTTTTCCGATTACAGTCCCGTTAAGTTTCTCCAAAGCCTCCTCTGCATTTGGTCTGCAACCAAATGTCGAATATCAAAAATCGATTACGACGACAGAAAATCGATAAGAGAATTTCTTAATTTCATGGTTACTATCTTAGCTAAGATATTTAAATGTTACCTGTAAACAAATTGAACAAATCCACATCCTTTACCAACAGGAATCTTGACAGAGACTATTTCCCCATAGTTAGAGAAAGGTTGCCTTAGGTCTTCGTCAGTGACACTAGAGTCAAGTCCTCCA
Source organism: Cardamine resedifolia (assembly GCA_014578085.1). Classification (NCBI taxonomy): domain Eukaryota; kingdom Viridiplantae; phylum Streptophyta; class Magnoliopsida; order Brassicales; family Brassicaceae; genus Cardamine; species Cardamine resedifolia. The sequence continues at coordinate 48,167 of VBRH01000655.1, read as the reverse complement.
ACAAATATCTATGTTATAAAACATAGATTAAAGCCGAGAAAACGAAGATTAAACAATCACATGAAAAGGAAGAAAACAAGGTAGAAACTAAAAAAAGAAACAATTACTGTTGTGTTTATAGTGTCTCCATCAGGATGTGTCACGGCCCCATTTGGCATGTATCCACCTGCGAAAGCCAACAGATAGTTCAGTAAGTCAGAGAGTAGAACGATTTTATTGCAATTTCAAGAACCTTATCTAGAACCTAGAGCGATATTATTGCAATATCAAGAACCTTATCTAGAACCTAGAGTGATATTATTACAATATCAAGAACCTTGAGCGATATTATTGCAATGTCTAGACATTCTCATAAGCTAGTTACTGAAACAATGAGAAGATTTCTGATATAAAGATGCAAGATTTGCTTTTTCTTGGAGGGTTTGATATAAAGGTTCCGATAGAAACTTCGTAAGACAAGCTCTTAAACAGAAGCAATCAATCACAAGCTTTAAAATCTCAGAGAACTAACTAACAAGATTATACGCAAACGAATTGCATCGAAAAAGAAACTACCTTGTTGTTGATAACCAGTAGTCTTCCTAGGTGTAGCAGGACCAATTCGCATAGCTCTACTAGAACATTTAACACCATTCATCTCTGTCATTGCTTTAGTCCTTTCATTATCATCACCAAACCTCACAAAGCCATAACCTTTTGATCTACCAGTAATAGCATCAATGACAACTTTCGCAGCTTTAACCGATGGGTACTTCTCAGAGAAGGTCTCGTGCAACAAAGTATCTGAGACATCCGGAGCCAAATCCCCCACAAAAATAGAGAGATCAGGTCCATTGTTCTCTAACCGCTTCTCACCGGTGCTAAAACTAGCCCAGTTTAAACGGAAAGGTTGCTCTGTATTTTGCATAGTTCTTCCATTAAACTCTTGCAAAACCTTATCAGCTACATCATGGGATTGAAACTCCACAAATCCATATCCTTCAGATAAACCATTGTGCTTATTACGAATCACCTTAACCGAAACAATCTGTATTAAAAGATAAGAGTATGCACAAGAAACAGAGAATAAAACAGAGTCAGCGAGTTACAGAGATAAAACTAACTTTAAGGTCAAGAACATAAAAAGTCAACGAAAATAGAAGCAATTAAAAACACTAATCAAGAGATACATAAATGTTGGCTGAAAAAATATATGTATTAAACATAGACTAACACACATATTTAAACCAAATGCACAAGAAACAGAGATGAATGTGTAACAATAGATTAAACAGAGTCAGTGAGTTACAGAGATAAAGATAACGTTTTTAAGGTCAAAACATTAAAATCCAACGATTAATGCACAATACATAAATGTTGACTGAAAAAAAAATCTGAATTAAACATAGAGTACACAAATATTTAGACCAAATGAACAAGAAACAGAGATAAATGTGTAACAATAGATAAAACAGAGTCAGAGAGTTACAGAGATAATAATAAATATAACATTTTTAAGGTCAAAAACATTAAAAGTTGACGATTAATGCACAATCTAACTCACTAAAACACTAATCAAGAGATACATAAAAGTTGACTGAAACAAATCTGAATTAAACATAGAGTACACAAGTATTTAGACAAAAAAAATGAACAAGAAACAGAGATAATGTGTACCAATAGATAAAAGATAATGTGTACCAATAGATAAAACAGAGTCAGCAAGTTACAGAGATAAAGATAAACTTTTTAAAGGTCAAAAACATTAAAAGTCAACGATTAATGCACAAACACTAATCAAATAGATAGATACATAAATGTTTGTGTAATAATAGAGAAAGAGAATGAAGAAGCAGACCTCGCCGGCGGAAGAGAAAGAAGAATTAAGATAATTCTCATCCATCCAATGATGTAAATCACCGATCCAAATGGATTTATTCTCACCATTAGATGCGTTTTGAAACTTGTTATTACCACCACGAGATTGATGATGCTTCTGGTGGTGGTGGTGATGATTCGGATATTGATGATGATAAGGTGAATACGGCGGTGGCGGCGGCGGAGCATACATCATCTGATGTGGCATTACAACCGCTGGTGGATAACGCATAGCCATCCACTGATGTGGAGGTGCCGGAGATGTTTTTCTTTGATTCTCATCTTCCTCAACCGGTGGCTGCGGCTGCGGCGGAGGTGGTGGTGGTTGTTGATTGTCAACTAGTGGCTGAGAATCAGAGGCGTCAGAAGATTGAACCTTGACGTCAGCCATTATATTTTGATGCTATGAGTGATGTGATGTGATTTAGATTTAGATTTGGTTAGTTTGGGACCAAAGCAGAGGAAGTTTTTGAGAGTTGAGTTGAGGAGAAGCAGAGAGTTCTATTAATGGCAAAGTTTAGGTCGAAATTAGGGGTTTTATCCGCTTTCAGTGGAACTGGGAAAAAAAATAATAATAAATACGGGTCGGGTTTACGGGTTTGGCTTGTTGTAGCTAGGTTTAATACACGGTTTCTGACCTAAGTTTAATGAGAAACCGTTGGATTGTACGGAGAGGTGTAGATCTTCACCGTTGGTTTTTTTGTGTGTTTGTTGTTATTAGCTTATTATTATGACTGTTTTTTGGTTTTAGATTCTTGCTAGTTGTACTTCCTTTTTTGCTGATATTTTTTTTCCTTTTTGCTTTACTATTTTCTATAATTTTTTTGATTTTGCTATGTATGTAGTATGTACTTTCCTTTATTTTATCATGGAAATTTGCTCCAAATAAGAGTAACAATTAAAAGAAAGATTATCTAGTTCAATGTACACAAGAAAAAAAAATTAAGAAAATAGTTTGGTTTCTTTTTTTATTAGTTCTTTCATATAGATTAATCTTGAAATTTCCTAATAAATCAAGTTGGAAAAAATTAAAAAACAAAAAAATTGGAAAAGATATGCTAACTACACAAGGTTTAAGATATTTTATTTTTTTAGTTAAAAGGCTTAATTTAAGAGTATTGATATCTTTTAAGATATGAAAATGAATTTGTGGGAGATTTGCTTGTCTAATAGTAGTATTAAGTGTATGATTTTAAAAGAAAAAAAAATAGAATGCAATTGGTGCAGCTAAACATTGGGGCACTAGAAAATTCATTTTACATCTCTCTCTCTCTCTCAATTTAGTTATATATGTTGCTACAACCAGAGCCGTCTCTCCCTTAGTAGAGTAGACAAATGTCATGGATATATTGTCAATTTAAAATAATTTCTTAAGGATAAAGGGTCCAAATTTTATTTTTCAGTTTTAGTAAGAGATTTAATTTTTTTTTTTTTGCTGGACCCCAACCAAAGATTAAGATGGGCCTGCTGCAATAACCCAAAATTAAGTTTTTAACAAAAAAATAAAAAATAAAAAGCTCAAAATTTCGTAATTAAACCTCTATAACTTTAAATCAATTGGATAAAGAGACTACGAATTTTGCTGATATTTTTTCCTGTTTGCTTTACTATTTTCTATAAGTTTTTTCATTTAGCTATGTAGTGTGTACTTTCCTTCTTTTTTTATCATGGAAAGTTGCTCTAAATAACACCAAAAATTAAAAGAAAGATTATATAGTTCAATGTACACAAGAAAAAAAAAATTAAGAAAATAGTTTGGCTTCTTTTTTTATTATTTCTTTCATTATCGATAAAATTTGAAATTTCCTAAGAAATCAAGTTGGAAAAGATATGGTAAAACACAAGGTTTAAGAGTATTCAAAATAATGCTCTGATATCTCTTAAGATAAGAAACATGAGTTTGTGGGAGATTTGTGCCGTCTAATAGTGTTAAATGTGTGATTTTGCAACAACCCAAAGTTTCGCAATTAAAACTCTATAAACCTTAAATCAATTGGATAAGGAGACGATAAATTTCCAGAAATCGTAGAGTTTCATGTGAGCATTTAAGACAACAATACTTATAACATGGGTTCTATTATTCGGTGGTGATATTTTATCGTGTTTTGCTTTTCCAATTCGTAACAGGGTGTGATAACTTAAAATTTGGTTAACATAATTACTCGTTACTAAATTTGTTTCATGAACTCAACTATGCGGGTGATTGGGAAAGACTTTGAAAGTTGTAGATTTAATTTAAAGTTTTAAAAATAAAAGTTTTACCAATCATACTTAATTTTTTTTTTACAGCCTCTAAAGTCTTAATGTCTACTTTTTTTTTATTCTTTGAACTTTCAATTTTTTAAAGTTATATAAATGAGACTTTTTGGTGGCTTTATAATTGTTTTTATTGTTTGTTGGTTTATTAAGTATTTTTAAAATTCTCTCTCTAAACAAACAAATTTTTAAAAATTTGGTTAAATTTTCACAAATATAACTAAGAACTTTAGCATATTTTAGTTATTTTGGATATTTTGATTATTTTAGTCTTAAATTAATTGATATCTTTGGGTTTGTAATTATAATTTTGGGTAATTGAGTTATATATATATAATTAATATATATATATATATATATATTTATATATGTATATACTTATCGAGTATTTTGGCTACACATTTGGTGCAGGTTCGGCTTCAGTTTTTGGGTATAGGAGTTTAGGATCAATTTGGGCATTTTGTTGGTTCGGTTTTGGGGCTCGGTACCTCTTTTTGGGTTGGTTTAAGCCTGGATCGATCGATATGAGCTGGAGCGATCGATATGAGCTGGAACGATCAATATGGGCTTCGTCTGATCGATCTGAAATTTCACGGCGATTCTTCTTATGTTGGATCGATCAATCTGAGTAGAGATCAATCGTTCTATGCTCCACAAATGCCTACGTTCTTACTCCTTTGCTCATATCCTTGCTCCTTATGCATTAGAATCCATCCAAAGATGTTCCAACCTGAAAAGACTCTAAAAACACCGAAAAGACTCTAAAACCTTTGGTTAGAATGTGTCAAAACCGTAATACCTCAACTCCCCAAGACTTAGTCTTTTGCTTGTCCTCAAGCAAACTACCAAGAATAGAGTCGAGTTTGAAAACAAAAACTCACCAAACTTTAGAACGCCACATTGGTTAATACCTTTGAATCCACACACCACAGAGCCAACACTAGATAGTATGTCACTATAGTTACCACAAGTTTAGCAATCTCCCAAATACATCTCAAGCCCCTTAGAGAAATCTGAAATCTCCATAGTTGACCCCTTTAATTAATTAAGCGTGCGGTCTTATCGAGGGAGTATCGATCAAGGAACTTATAGAGTTTTTCTCTTTCAAGCTTTAGTCACACATACAGTCTTTGCACGATCTCTCTTATCTTTTCTTCCCTCATTCAACCTGTGTCTTAGCTCTCGAGCGGTGTCAGTCACTTTTGTGTTCGTTGCAAGGAGACGCTTTCGTGAGCCTCACCTTCCTAGTCCTGTCCATGGAACTTAGGCTGTCGTTCTTGAAGTTAGGTTTCATTATTATTTTTCATGAAAGATCAAAGAGAGGTTAAGACAAACTTATCTTGACCGTGATGGAAGAGGAATCAGATTCAATGTATATTAAGCCTCAAGTTGAGAAGTTAAAGTTCATTTGGTGCAGAATCAACGATGGATCTTTCGAATCCCCTAGAAACATGAACTTTCTCAGTTTTATATATTGATCCACCCATAGCGTTCTACTTAGTAAGATCTGCAATCAACTGCTGTAGCAATGGTCTTTCAAGTGTTAATGCAATGTGGTTAGTTTATTAGAAAATCTCATAGTTTCAACAAAGTTTTGACTCAATAAAAAAAGTTGGACTAACTCAAGAAAAACATCAAAATGACTTGAGAGAAAAAAAAACAAAGAAAATGGCGTTAATCCTAATAACTACCCTCTCCAGACTTATTTCACAGCGTCTCAGTGTGAAAATAGATCTTAAAAAGGATACGACGAACGCAAAAATACAAGAAAAAGGAACATAAAAAACAAAGTGAAATAATACAATGGGAGAAGAGATGGTACTACACTCAATGGTCACTCTTGGAAGTGGCACTCTGACTTTCTCATGGTACTCTCCTAAGCCTAGGTGGTCGTGTATGATTGCTGGTATCATCATCCTCTATAGTCCCACTTCTAGCAACGTTGGGATTGACATCCTCAACTTTGAAGAAAGATGGAGGTTGAGGACATTGCAACTTTGCAAGAGCACCCCAAATTCTTCTTCAGCATCAATTTGTTCTTCTTCTAAGAATCAATCATTCATGTCCAGTAATCCTCATCTGAGACACCTGAAGGAAGTGGAGGGAGATCGTACTCACTAGTGTATGTCGGAAGGAGATGCTCCATCGCGTTATGTGCCTAAAATTCTGACTGAGGCTGATGTAGAAAAGGGTCTGTCACTCTAGCATCCTCTAGATGAGGCGGGGAAATAAGAGCTCGAGAAGACCTACCCCTCTGCCTAGGTGTAGCAGCTGGGGATGGAATGAGACACAAGTGCTCAGGTGCAAGTTTAAACTTCAAATTCTGAATGGATGTGAGAGCAATGAGAGTAATGAGAGTAGAAAGTGGTAGCTGGTAACGCCTAGTGACACCATCGCGGTCATTGAACTGGTATTTACAACTTCGCTTGAGGATAAAGCTCCTTTTAAGATAGTCCTCATCAAGAGAATCAATCTTGTCTACACAATTTTTCTAGTGAGGTTAATATGTTGAAACATGAAATTGGCGTCAAAAGGCTCCCAACAGCTTCTATCTTAGATCGCAAAGTATTAAGACCTCGAAACTTCTTTTGCACTAGAACTAAAGCAAAAGTTTCCCAAGGTTGGTGTCGAGTGCAGGTGGAGGGGGTGCAGCGTAGATGTTACGTGCAATAGGGGAAGCCCAAAATGTATCATCATCAACTCATCTTCCCTCAAAGATCATGTTTCTTCCTTAGCAAACAAAGTGTGCCCAATGATCTTTGCCACAATTCGAAACACAGGGTTCCGAATCAAAGTCAGCTTATTCACACGCGAATTACATAGTCATGAATCAATCAAACTCCACAACCTGAAAAACTGTGGGAAATCATCGTAAGAAGGAAAACTGCAACTCTTATTGTCTCTGCCGAAACCATAGAGACCACACAAATCTCAAATGGAGATCTCATAGAGGATACCACTGGAAAAGTAAGAAAGTTTTCCTTCACTATCTAGAGGATATTCATCATCTTTAAACCTCAGCGGAAGCAAGGAATTGTCGAACTAAATATGGATATAGAGGATATGTGTGGGATGCAAATGTACCAAATCCCATCCTGGCCAACAAATGTTGCACATCTTCAGCGATATCCATCTTTTGCAAGGTCCTACCACATACAAATTTTGTAGGGACCATCTCAACATGCATCAACCCATTGTAGCAAGTACTATTGAAACCAGCCCATGGACCTCTAAACTTACGGCTAATGTATCTTGTTTGCTTTAGAATTTCTCCGGCGGTCATATGTGAGATTTCAGAGATACCTTCACCCGTGATAGGCGTGTCATTAGGATCCGCCCAATGTGCAGTTTCTAAATTTAAACATAAATTAAATTTAAATAAAAAAAATAAATTAAAAATTTATTGTTAGTTATATATATTTTAAATTGTTTTAGAAAATGAAGTAGAAAACATGTTTCGTTAGATAAAAGAGTTATTTACGTAAGTTTGTTTTTCTACATGAATAAATTAATTTAATTTTTATATTACAATTTCATTATTAACATATAAAAACCTAGACCACATTCAATAACTTTTGCTTTCATCTTGTCGTTTGTTTTCCTTACCACCGTGTGAGATCTGTAAAAACGAACTTGGTGCCCGGCAGCTATGTTCTCTCTAAGATCTGGGCAAGATTTTCTTCCAGTAAGATCTCAGTTGTCCTTGTTCTCTCATCTGGTTTAGAACTTGTCTCGGTTACCAACTGAATATCTTTTTTTCTCTCGCACCTCTACTCATCAAAATCCTTTGCCATTCTTTGTCTCATTGCATTTTCTGTCACCAACTATCATTTTTTATTCCTATCTCGGGTTCTATACCCATAGATATTTGGTTTGTGCGTCTTTCTTTCTTATCCATCGTCGGATTTCCTTTCACCATCATCTTCCATCTCCAGCAGAAATCTTACCGTCGATCCTAATTGGTGCACAAGAATTGACTCCAACATAAGCAGCTATCTCAGAGTGGATTTTTGCCTCTTGTTTCGACTTTTTTCTTTCGGGAAAGCTCAATTATGACTTCAACCCTTTGGAAAACATCATTTAAACAAGGAAAAATTCTATAAAAATACACCAACTATTTATCTATTTCCACAAAAATACATAGACTTTTTAAGTACCCACAAAATACATGAACTAATTTTGGCTTCCATTAAAAAACAAAAACTCTTAAATTGTATCCATTAAACACCAAAGAGTTGAAGAAAAATAATATCCATTTTTTTTAAAAAAATTCTAAAATACATATAAAATTCTAAAAAAATTCGAAAAATTTGCAAACATTATGTTCTTCAATGATTCAAAAAATAAAGTATTAAATTGTAAAAAATCTAAATAAAAATAAATAGAGTTTCTTATATTTTGTAAAAACTCTAAAAATTAAATAGAATATTTATATATGTTATATCTTTCACATTAAAATTACACTTAACAGTATTATATACAAATTAGCTTGTTATTATATTTACACACAATACTCTCATCTAAGTAACATAAAAAATAATATAACAATTATATATTTTAAAAATATCTTGTGTATTTTAATGCAAGAAAAATTTAGTTTATGTACTTTTGTGGGTACTTTAAAATTTTATGTATTTTTGTGGAAATAGGTAAATAGTTGGTGTATTTTTATGAAATTTTGCATTTACACAATCTTTCTACTCTATAGAAAAAACATTTCCTTCAATTTTTCTGTCCAATAGAGATGCTGTTTCTTTGATTCGTAAACCAAGATTATTATGTGATTTCCTAACCAATTTTTATCTTATGCTAATTATATGTAACTCTTGTCGACAAATGACACAAAGTTGTTTACCGATCGGTCATGAATCTCATTTCAATACTCCTAAGATTTCATACATGAGATCAACTCTTGCCACTCTTGCTGCCACTGGTTTGCCTATTTTGCTCACTGAGTTGACGTTGATGCTCCTCTCCGTGTCAATGCATAACTTATATTCTTTTATAAGATGCAAGTACGCAATAATTATTAATTTCAAATTATTATTTCTTTGTGTTTTCCTAAAAAATCGTCTCAAGTTTTCGTTGATTCATGCTTATTTTTTTGTTTTTTTTTTTCATTTTAACTTGATATTCGGTTTTCTTGCTTGTTCACTAAAAAAATTAATATTATAATTTCATGTAACTAATTAATTATTATTAAATTATGATGATAAATTCATGACAAAAAAATAATTATGTGTTATCGCTATATCTATTTAACCATTTGATTCATGAAATTAAATATATTTATGTGTTAATTAGATCCATTAAATTTGATATATTCATGGGTTAATCCAATCAATTTACTTTATAATTTATTTAACATTTAATCAATTAGGATATAAATTAGGTTGAATTATACCCAATCAACTTTTTTTGTTCAAATAGTTAGAAGCTTGTAAAAAATTTTATTATAGTAAAGTTTAAATTTTATTGAAATAATAAGATCTAACTAATAAAAAAAGATCTAACATATTGAAAAATGGAAAGTAAATCTGATTCATCATACAATTCCAATAATATATGTGTCATAATCTAATCGATCAATCGACAAATGTCGTGATCCTATTAATCATAATTTTGATACATATCGAGTTCTTGTGAGTGTGTTTAAGGTTTATATAATAAGAGATATATGGGGAAAATCTATAAAATACACCAAATATTTATCGATTTTCACGAAATACATATTTTTTGGGTACTCGGGAAAATACATGCTTTAATTTTATTTCTTCCTTTAGAATACACAAACTTTAATATTGTATCTATTTAACATCTAGGATTTAACAGAAATTAAAATATGTTTATTTTTAAATTAAAATAAAAAAATATTCCGATTATAAAGTATTTTAAAATCTAAAAAAATCCAGTAAAATTCTAAAAAATTGTAAAAATCAAAAATAAGTCATAAAATAAAAATTTAATTTGTAAAATTTTGAATTCATAAATAAAAATACAAAAATATAAAAATCCTAATACTTTTTAAAATGTTAAAATAAATCTTTTAATTCATAAATGTTTAGTAATAAAGTTACCTGTATTTTTTTTGAAAATAGTATTGTGAAATTTTGATCGAATATAATAATATATGTTGTATTTATTTATGATTTGGGTAATTTCTGATGTAAATAATATAATATATATAAATATAATTTCTGATGTCGGTAGCGGATCCCTCACGAAGATCCAGCGGTTCGAGAATGTATACGGGTTAACATGGACAGAAAAAGATGAGGAAAATAAAGAGTC
>VBRH01000655.1:0-15940 GCA_014578085.1 Cardamine resedifolia | reverse complement strand
AATGTCATTTTAATTTGTTTTTATTAGGTGATTCCGAGTGATGTGTTTGATCTTTGTAACTAAAATTATTGTTGCCATCAACCGAATGAAAACTATAAAATATCCAGTCTAATTGGTTGGTGAATCCGAGTGATGTGTTTCATCTTTCTAACTAAATTTATTGATGCGTCAACTGAATGGAAAATATTTAATATCCAGTCTAATTGGTAGTGCTGGCCAAAAATTATTTGATGTCTGAATCAAACCAAATTTTTTTTGTATCTATACATAAATCTTTTTCAAGCGTTCAAGCTGAATCAAAACGATGCAAAATATCTTTAAATTAAGTTGCTTTCAAGAAAATGACATAAAAATCAATTTGATTTCTCATAAATAATCATCTTTTTGCTTTCTTTCCTACAAATCAATTCATCAATTTGGATATTTATTTTAGCTCTAGCAGACTCATTAGTTTCAAAGTTTCAAATTCTTGTTGCATACCTTAATTAGCATATCATTAGTTTGAGATTTCACCGGTTTGTCTCACATTTCCTTTCTCATTTTATCCATTTGGCTGGCTTCTATCTCATGGTGGCATTATACTACAAAATAGAGTAACTAGATTTCATTGAATTAGAAAACAAAAATAGAAAAAACGATGAACAAGTTAGCACATCACACAAACTAATAATTAATATCATCATTTTGAATAAAATTTCCAATCTTAGTTTGTAAAATTTTAATCATTCAGTTGTTGAATCCATTAATTTTCTAACTAAGTGAGAGATTCCGGAAACGAATGAGTTTGTTTATACATCATTTTTATATAACAAACAATAGACAAAAATAATTGTTGAATCCAATTATTTTTGAATAAAATTTCCAATCTTAGTTTGTAAAATTTTAAACATTCAGTTGTTGAATCCATTAATTTTCTAACTAAGTGAGAGATTCCAGAAACGAATGAGTTTGTTTATACATCATTTTTATTTAACAAACAATAGACAAAAATAATTGATGTCCAACAAGACATGAGAAATTAAACCCTTTTTCATAAATTATAATTATTCATATGCAATCTATTAATCCAAAAAACATAAAAAGAAATTTGACTATAATTCAATGATATGTTAATTTTCAAGTTCAGTTGTTCAGAAATCAGAACTGGAAATAAAAATAAGAAAAAACTTGACGAAGAAGAAAAAAAAAATAGAAAACGATGTACATGGGAAAAAGAGAAGTTGGCGGATATTGTTGGTGGAGCAGAAAATGCCGCCAGAGATTAAAGGTGGAGGAGAAGCCGATGAGGATTTATGGTGTTTCGGTGGTGATTGGCAACGATGAATAAGTCGAATCATGACAAAACAATTAAAGTACATTAAAAAAAAATGTAGACTTGAATCTCTGACAATTAAACATTTGTTCAAATGATGCCCTCAAAATTGTTGTTTCTCTTTGTAATATATCATTTCTCTTTCTAAAGTTAACGTCAACAACCATTAACTTCTCAGGAAACCTTCATTATATTCTAAATTCACGAATATTAATCTCTGCAAACTGCAATTGTTCTTCCCACCATATCTTCCCAATGCAGCCACCATCCCAATGCCTTTAGGATGAGAGAACTTTCGGGTTTGTATGTTTTCTTGATATTTCAGATTCAGATTTTTATTTTCCTTCTCGGATGAGAGAACATTGCTGCATATATCTTTTATGTAGCAATGTGAAAGTTTGCGACAAAAACGACGATAGCTAGATTGCGCCATCGAAGATGAAGTGATGCAGAAAAAAGTGATTTGGTCGGTAAAAATCCCAAATTCAAGGTCATAGAACTAATATTAGTTGTTGATGTTGATGTTGCGTCTACTTTTCATCAATATCAACAAACACATAATAGATTCTTCTGTTTTCCTAACACCATATATTCTTAGACTTTAATTGGCCATCCTTTTTGACCCTCATAATTATTTTGTATAACCTATACCGGTTTTCAAGAGCGTTATCTTCTTACATTTTCTTAACCCTTCATTTTATGATTTTAGATTCATGTACTAGTCATGATTCGCTTCATATTTTGGTATTGTTCTTAGAGGAATTAGTGTTGGAGATTTGACATAGTCTGAAGTAGAATAAGTCAAAGCGTAGTTTCAGGAAGTTTGAATAAGTTGTTTCCGAGTTTAATTAGTTCTGTTATTGAGTTACTTAACTTTCTCATGTTCTGTTGTAAGTCTGCTATTTAAGCAGATACTTTCTTTTGTTGAATAACACACGAATCATTCAGATTATCTCTCATGTTCTAAGTTCAATCTCAGCTTCTATTTCTTTATCTAGTATCAGAGCGAATTATTGAGTATTTGAGAGGAAAAACACAGAGTGAATTATTGTGAGAGTTTGAGAGGGAAAACATCACAAAGAAGATGACGGAAGCTGGAAGTTTCAGCGCACCTGCCGTACCAAAGTTTGATGGAGACTATGACCACTGGAGCATGCTCATGGAGAATCTTCTCCGATCAAAAGAATACTGGAGTTTCATTGATCCGGGATTTGATAATCTGATGAGAATAGCGACGCCGATGCCAGCACAACAAACATCGCTCGACGAAGCTAAGCTCAAAGATCTTAAAGCTAAAAACTATCTATTCCAATCAATTGACAAGACAACTCTTAAGACGATCACCCAAAAAGAGACGGCCAAACAACTGTGGGAGTCTATGAAGATTAAACATCAAGGGAGTGCCAGAGTGAAACGGGCACAACTTCAAAGGCTAAGGAGGACCTTTGAGACTCTGGAAATGAAATCTGGAGAAGGCGTGGCAAATTATTTTGCAAGAGTCATGGAGACAACAAACGATATGCGGAATTGTGGTGAAAACATGAATGACGTGAAAATTATTGAAAAGATTCTCCGAAGCCTCACAGAGAATTTTAATTTTATGGTATGCTCAATTGAAGAGTCCAAAGACATTGACAGTCTTACTGTCGATGAATTGCAGGCATCATTGCAGATTCATGAGAGCAAAGTGATGGAGAAAAGAAGTGAGGAGCAAGTCCTGCAAGTCGAAAATGAGCCAAGAGGTGGCCGAGGAAGAGGAAGATGGAACTCGCAGAGAGGAAGAGGAAACAGAGGACGAGGGAGAGGAAGATCGTTCGTAAACAGGTCAATGATTAATTGCTTTCGATGCGGAAAACAGGGTCATTATCAATTTGAGTGTACGAATGAAGAAAGGAATGCCAATTATGTGGAATTCGACGAAGAAGAAGAATTATTGTTAATGGCTCAAAGTGACGAGAAAGACACCAAAGCTGATGGCGTATGGTTTCTCGATTCCGGATGCTCGAATCACATGACGGGGGAAAAGTCATGGTTTGTCGAATTGGATGAAGGCTTTAGGCACTCTGTGCGTCTGGGAAACAACTCAAAATTGGGGGTTCAAGGAAAAGGAAAAATCAGAATTGAAGTGGAAGGAATCATTCAAGTGGTAAGTGATGTCTATTATGTTCCAAGTCTCACTAACAATCTGTTGAGCATTGGACAGTTGCAAGAGAAGCAGCTAACTGTTATGATCAAGAATGGAATGTGTAAGATTTATCATTATCAAAGAGGACTGATCGTAGAGACTCACATGACAGCAAATCGAATGTTTATGATTTATGCTAAGAAAAAACCAGTTCTGGGAAGCTGTTTTCAGATGGAAGATGAAGACTTGGGATCCCTATGGCATCGAAGGTTTGGACATCTGAACAACAAGTCCATTCAACTTATGCAGAAGAAGGAAATGGTAAGAGGATTGCCATCTCTTCAAGGTGAATCAAAGGTGTGTGGTGTGTGTAATGTTGGAAAACAACAGAGAGGAAAATTTCCGAAGCAGAGCAAATGGAGAGCCATAGAAGAATTGGAGCTGCTGCATTTGGATTTATGCGGACCCATCACCCCAATTTCGAAAAGTGGTAAACGCTATTTGATGGTGATTGTTGATGATTTCTCTCGCAAGACTTGGATTTATTTTTTGACAGAGAAAGCAGAAGCATTTGAGACTTTCAAATGTTTCAAAAACTGTGTTGAAAAGGAGGCTAAGACAGTGATTAGAGGTCTGCGCACAGACAGGGGAGGAGAGTTTACTTCTGATATCTTCAACAAGTTCTGTCAAGAGCAAGGTATAAAGCGACAATTGACTGCGGCATATACCCCTCAACAGAATGGAGTGGCGGAGAGAAGAAATCGCACCATTCTGAATATGGTTCGATGTCTGTTGTCAGAGAAGGAGATGCCGAGGTCCTTATGGCCAGAAGCTGCTAGATGGACTGCCCACGTCTTCAACAGAAGTTACACCAGATCGATAAAAGACAAAGTGCCTAAGGAAAGATGGACATGAATCAAACCAAAGGTCGACTATTTCAGAATTTTTGGGTCGGTAGCTCATGTTCATATTCCTGTTCAAAAGAGGATAAAGCTCGATGATCGCAGTCACAAATGTATTCTTCTCGGAGTAAGTGAGGAATCCAAGGCATATCGGCTTTATGATCCTGAAGCAAAGAAAATTATAGTGAGCAGAGATGTCATATTTGAAGAAGATGTCAAGTGGGAATGAAGTTTAAACACACCAGAGGAGAATACACTTACCTGGAGTGATGATGGATTTTTTTATGGGGAAGAAACGGATGAGGATGAAGATGATGTGCCTGCGGAAGCTCAAACAGGTGCTGAAGCAAAACCGCGTGAGGTTGCAGAGCAAAATCCGAGGATTCCTGAGATAGGATTGCGTGGAGCTACAGATCAAAATCCAAGAGTTTCTGGTCCAAGAGCTCAAACAAATTCGAGGGTTGAGACTGGAGAAAGATCAAAAAGAGTTAGACAACAACCTGACTGGTTGCAAGATTATGTAAGCGGAGATGAAGTGAGTGAAGAAGAAGAGGACTTGATGAATTTTGCATTCTACATCTCCAATGATGATCCAATGAATTTCTATGATGCTGAGAAAGAAGAAAAGTGGAATAAAGCTATGAGGTTAGAGATTCAGTCCATTGAGAAAAATCAAACCTGGGAATTGGTGAAGTTGCCTCCTGGAGCTAAGAAGATTGGTGTTAAGTGGGTCTATAAAACGAATTTGAATGAAGAAGGAAAAATTGAAAAAAGCAAGGCCAGACTTGTAGCGAAGGGGTATGCCCAAACAGCTGGAGTAGATTACACAGAAGTGTTTGCACCAGTGGCTCGATGGGACACAATAAGGAGTCTCTTGGCAGTTGCAGCACAACGAGGTTGGTTTGTTTATCAACTCGATGTTAAAAGTGCTTTTTTGTATGGTGAGTTGAAAGAAGAGGTCTATGTCGAGCAACCACAAGGGTTTATCAGAGCAGGGGAGGAAGATAAAGTTTATAGGCTAAGGAAAGCGCTTTACGGCTTAAAGCAATCTCCCCGGGCCTGGTTCAGCCGAATCGAGACTTATTTTCTCAATGAGGGTTTTCAAAAAAGTGATTATGATCACACTCTGTTTTTTAAGAAGTCAGGCGAAATTTTTTTGGTGGTAAGTCTCTATGTCGACGACTTGATTTTCAGTGGCAATGATGATCTCTTATGTGCAGAGTTTAAGACGTCGATGCAAAAAGAGTTTGAAATGACTGACATGGGAAAAATGAAGTTTTTCCTTGGAGTGAAAGTGCATCAAGGGGAGGATGGGATACATATTTGTCAGAAGAAATATGCAAAAGAAGTTCTGGAAAGGTTCAATATGTGGGAGTGCAATTCTGTCAAAAATCTTATAGTCCCTGGTACAATCATTGCTAAAAAGGGAAATGGAAGAGCTGATGCAACTCTCTACAAACAGCTACTCGGGTGCTTAATGTACTTAACGGTAACGAGGCCTGATTTGATGTTTGTGGTTTGCTTGATAGCTCGTTTCATGGCAGATCCCAAAGAAGAGCATATGATGGTTGCTAAACGAGTACTCAGGTATTTAAAAGAAACTTTGGATTTTGGAATTTTTTATGGGAGATCAACATTCATGAAGCTGGTGGGTTACACGGATTGCGATTATGCTCGGGATTCGGATGATAGAAAGAGCACCTCTGGATATGTGTTTTTGATGAATGGAGCAACAATATGTTGGAGCTCAAGGAAGCAAGACATTGTTACATTGTCTTCGACAGAAGCAGAATATGTTGCAGCCACTTCTTCAGCATGTCAGTGTGTTTGGTTGAAAGGTATGTTGCAGGAGCTGAGCTTGCTGGAAGGTGATAACATCGATATTATGTGTGATAACAGCTCAACCATAAAGTTATCAAAGAATCCGGTTATGCATAGGAGAACCAAATACATTGATGTCAGGTATCACTATTTGCGTAATTTGGTGATTAAAGGAGCTATGAAGTTGATTTTCTGTGGAACAAATGATCAAGTTGCAGACATTATGACTAAGCCTATCAAGCTTGATCAGTTTGAAAAGCTTAGACAATGTCTTGGAGTCCGAAGATTGGAGGATTAAACTGATGCAGATCATTGCTCAAATCAAGGGGAGAAATTTGTTGGAGATTTGACATAGTCTGAAGTAGAATAAGTCAAAGCGTAGTTTCAGGAAGTTTGAATAAGTTGTTTCCGAGTTCAATTAGTTTTGTTATTGAGTTACTTAAGTTTCTCATGTTCTGTTGTAAGTCTGCTATTTAAGCATATTCTTTCTTTTATTGAATAACACACGAATCATTCAGATGATCTCTCATGTTCTAAGTTCAATCTCAGCTTCTATTTCTTTAATTAGTAGAGAAGTTGCTTTGCTTACTATAAGTAAGCAGTTTGTTATTTTAAATAAACAATTTCTAGAAATTTAGTCCATATTTGAAATTTTTAACTTTGGATTTCAATTATATTTTCTGTAGAATCAAACAAAATCACTTCCAGAAATAGTTGTACAAACGCCTATGTTTGTTTATTATTGATTGTTCTCAGGTACGTGAACCAATTGTTTAATATATGTTTTTTACCTTTTACTTATTATTAATTTTTGAAAATTGTAGGACCACATTCAATGATACCATTATTGCCTTTTAATGGGATCATTGAAAAATATGATTTAGTCTAAAGTAATTAGCAGTGAGTTGTGTCTCTATTCCATGATGTGCATAACCTCTATGGAGACGTTAGTTGAAAAACACATATTTATGAATGATGCAACTCATGTATTGCTCAATCTCCTTTCTCCCCCTAACTACCTAACCACATTCAATCCTAATTTTGGCAGATTATTAATTGAAATAATTGACTATTGAACCCAATCAAAAAGGCACATAACAATTCGTTACATTATGGACTTTTCCCCATACATACATACTTACATACATGCATTTGCTTTTTTCACATGCCTTATTTTTTCAGCTTGATCACGATTCTTTCTAACTCAAAAAACCAATAAACCCAAAATAATTAATCCAAACCAACCGAATTGGTCCGAATGACCAGCCCTAATTCAAACCGAGAAAGAGAAACACACAAAAACTTGAATGCCTAAAAATTTAGTAAGATGGAGTTATTCAGTATGACTTGATTTGGCCGGCCATATATCACACTCGTCACCCGACATATTAACGATTACTACAAATAAGGACTTTTTTTTCCCATCTAAATGGGCTTTAATGGGCCTATAAATAACCTAGAATATTAAGGTTTATGGGCCAAACCACGTACTACAGTCCAAAACGTTGTGTCATCATCATCAGAATGTTCAAAGAGCTTTCGCATTCAGATAGAGAAAACAAAAACTTCCGACTTCTAATTTCATCTAAAGATGGTGCTACTGAGATCCCTCTGCCGAACCGCTACGGCGGCCTCCGTCGCTACTCTCCGATCTTCAAGATCCGCCGCCTCTAATCATCTACTGCGAAATCGTTTCCTCGTCACCCGAGGATTCTTCGCTGTTTCTTCTTCATCTCCTTCCAATCGAACTCCGTATGGTTAGTGATTATAATCTTTACCTCTTTCATTTCTATCTCTTCCGATTATCTAAATCGTCTAGCTACTGAATATCGGAATCTTAGCTTGCAAAATTTCACTGTGTTTGATTTCTAGAAGGATCCACGAATTCATCTTCTAGATACTTTGATTTAGATGTTCTTCGATTGGAGGATCACTACTTCTAGATCTATTTCATTTATCGTTTTGTTCCTTTGTTCTTCATTTGCTTCTCCTCTAGAGACTGATTTAGTTGGAAAATTTTGCAATGACGAAGAGTTCGCATGTACTCGTGTGTGCATTTTGTATTTGATGTGCTTGATGGTGAAATTTGTAGATTTGCGATATCCTCGTGCAATCGACATTGGTCAGGTGCGAAGATTTAGCGAAGATGTGTCTCACATGCCTGAAATGAAAGATACTGATGTTTTGAATGCTTTCAAAGACTTGATGGCTGCAGATTGGGCTGAGCTTCCTTCTTCTGTTGTTCACGATGCTAAAACCGCAATATCGAAAAACACAGATGACAAAGCAGGGCAAGAGGCTTTGAAAAATGTGTTCCGAGCGGCTGAAGCTGTGGAGGAATTTGGTGGGATTCTTACTTCTATAAAGATGGAAATCGATGATAGCATTGGAATGAGTGGAGAGGTTTGTTTTGTTGTTGTCTCACTAACCATTTTCTAGGTTTGGTGTTTATTTTTCATTTCAGGTTGTTTGATGTTGAGTTATTTTGTATTTTTTTTGTGTGCAGGGTGTGAAGCCCTTACCAAATGATATAACCGATGCACTGCGTACTGCTTATCAAAGGTATTCTGAGTACCTTGATGCCTTTGGACCTGAAGAAGTTTACTTGAAGAAGAAGGTTGAGAATGAGTTGGGGACAAAGATGATCCACTTGAAGATGAGATGCAGCGGGCTTGGCTCAGAATGGGGAAAGGTACATTAAATTAGATCATTTCACTTGATTCTAGGAACTAACCTACAGTCATAAAACTTTTCCTCTGGTGATATAACTTGCAATGTGCATCTTTGACAGAACATATAAGCTATAACAGCCTGATTAAGTCTGAGTTCACTTGTTATTATTATTGATAAGTTTAACTTGTCCTCCACATTCTCACTCGTACATTATATGATCTTTTCGATCCTTCTTTCACAACCTTCATGCATCATCTAGGATATTCAAATTCATGTATTAAATCAGTTATAGAATTGGTAGACACACCAATGCTTACATTAAGGACAAACCAGTACTTATCTTTCTAACATTCGTTTTTATTTCTTCTGTAGGTTACCGTTCTTGGAACCTCAGGACTCTCGGGATCTTACGTGGAACAAAGGGCATAAAACAGGAAGAGAAGATCTTAAATACGAGCGAAACTTGTTATCTTGTTATTGCGTTATTGTGTTTTAACACGTAATAAAGGTCAATAACTGACCAAAACATATATAAGGTGAGTTTTTTCATTGTTTCCTCCAAACAAAGCTTTAAGATCTAGAGCTTAACTAACAATTTTAACAAGCCGTCAGGTGCATTCGCATCTGTTTTCGTACATGAGAGTTGTTTTGTTTCTATTGATTCACTCTTTGTGATTCAACATTTTGGGCTGCCTTTATTAATTGAAAGGAATTGGAGCAACTCTTGTTGGTTTCCTCCAAGACCAAGACTCTGCGGGTGACTTCGGAAGCGGTGGAAGCAACACAGCTTTTCTTCCTAAACCAAATGGCCATCCTTGGCAATGACACAACTCTTGAATCACAGATCCTTTCCTAATTTCCTTCATGTAATACATCTTCCATTGATTCTCCAACTCTACTCCTTTCAAGCTCGAACACCTTGAGAACTCAGTTTTCGCCGTCATATATCCTTCTATGCTAACATCACTCATACAACATTCCGAAAAACAGCTCCCCACCGAACAAAATTCGTTACCCTCTTCTTTCTCGATGTCACATTCGTTTGGTGATTGGTAAGTTAGGCTCTCCATGCATGCTCTTGGCTTCTTCCTTAGTTTCTCCATCGCTCGACTTCTGATTTGGAAAACAACAACCTGAAACCACATAGACAAGAAAAAAATGTTGTTCAGGGCTGTTAAACTCGAACCGAAACAATCCAACGGAAAAAAAAAATCGATACAAACCGAAGCCAAGACCGTATCATATCATCTAAAACATCGGAATGGATACTATTATTCATAAACCGAACCAAAATACCGATTATCTTGTTGGAACAAAGCGAAAATGAAACGCAAAGGCAAATTAAGGAAGTTACTTCATGATCGTAGTCAAAATCCCCAATAGGCTTGTCATCATTGTCTTCGTGATCTGAAACTGTAACTTTTCTGCCTTTGCATTTGTAACAATAAGAGAACGCATCTCTCAATCCTGTGGTCACGTCCTCCGAGCAGAACACCATCGTCAGCTGCAAAATCTATCTCCCAGCACAATATTTTCAAAAATATACAAATCAGTTAAATAAGTTGAAATCTACAGATGATTTTGGTTTAGGTTTTATAGACAATACTGAGCTGCACAATGACAGTCTATCTAACATCACTTGGATTCTTTCCAATGCACGCAACACATTTATATAAACGTTTTAAAACCTTTAACTGTTTTTTTTTTTTAATCCGATTACAATTGAAGAATATATTATGACCAAAGATAAGATTCTGTAAGTACTAAATCATCAGAATTAGGTGATAGAAGATTACGACAAAAAGGGTTTAACAAATAGAAAACAACTCTCGAGGTCAACATTTACGAAGTCAACTCAAGATGATTCCAAGTTGATTTTGTTATAAAGATTTCATATTTGACTTGAAGCATAATACACAAAAGACATGGCACCAAACTAACGTATCATGATACGCAAAGATACTACTCCATCTTCTTTAGTGTTTTACATTTTGTTATTTTCTTACCCACTAATAAAATACGTGTAATTTGAAGAAATCGACCTTTTTCAAGAATTTGAAATTGGTATATTCAATAATTAAGAGAAACATACCTTCAAAAACTCTGTTTATTTGGATTTTCCTTGAAGAACTTGAAACAGAATTAGGACATTACATTCCTGAGAAGCTTAGTGTATGTTTGTCAATGGCTTACTTATTCAATGTCTTTGGATTCTTTATACATCTTTTTGCTACAATTTTCTTTTTGACAGCATATATCTTGTTATTTTAAAGCTCTAATCTATGGTCCACCATTATTTCATTCACATGCCTTCCACAAAGCAATAATTACACCAAGAAACCCATAGGCATAACTCCTTTTTGGGCTGTTACTTTTACCCAAAACGTTAATTTAATTATTTTCCACATTATTATATTTATAATGACCATATCACAAATTATGTATTTATGAGATTTTAAAAGAGGAGATTAAATTTTAACTACCGCGGAAAGCGTTTTTTTTTTCTTTCTCTTTTTCTATCTCAAATTTTTGAGTTTTTGTCTTTTTCATCTCTTCCGATCTAATTTGAATTCGATTCCGATCTTGTGTTGGCTAAAAAATGGCTAAGTCCCAATGTTAATGTTCTGACTTGTTTGGATTTAGTTTGTTTATCTTTGGTTTTAGTTAATCGTGCCCCTTAATCGCTAGTAATTGAGGCTTCTCTCACATAGGGCCGGCTTCGAGATGGCGGGAGCCCTAGGTGAAATAAAAATGGGACCCTATAATCACTAGTAGAATTGGTTATTTACTTATAATGTGGGTATAAGAGGGTTTGAGTTCATCCGTTCCTTCTAATATATATTTTCTTAATGTTTTAAAAAAATTTTGTTTCAAAAAGATGAATGTTTTATATTTTCAAAAGTTATGTAACATTTTCTGTTTTGCCCCTATTAATTAGTATTAAAGTAACAAAATAATTAAATTTAATGAAAAGATAGGAATGTTTTAGGTTATGCAAAAAATTTCTTAATATATGTGCAAAATTTTAAAAATCCATCTTTAAAGAACAGAGGAAGTATATATTTTTTATATTATTAATTAATATGTTCATAAAATATATTTGGTATGTAGTCCATTTTCAGGGCCGAACCTTTTAAAGGGTTTATAAGTAATTGTACATTACCTGCTTTGATCTATTTCATTCAAATATATGTGAGATAAAGTGATTTAGAGCAAGAATCGAATATTCGATGATTTATAATGAAAAATTTAGTTGACAAACATCAAAAAAGGCCTAGACTAGAAGAAGTACAAAATCATGGTTCATATATATTAATAACCTGATTATCTACGCTTTGGCCTAGCAAATATATGATCCACTCATGCTGCTGGAGCATAATCATAGATAACATCATCATCATCCTTTTCACCGTTTTCTACAAACGCTACTTGATCATTGTTAGCAATGTTGCCTCCAACGCAAGATTCATAGACATTGTTAGATATGCAGAGAACAAATTCGATGACACAAATCATAGTTTTTATTAGGAAAATGGACAAAAGAAATGCTAAATCAAGAGTGGAAGAGCAAATGCAAACACACAAAAAGATTGATGCGAGTTTGATGAGGGAACAAGAGATCATTGGACTCTTTATAGGTGAAAAAAATGTTGATGAATGTTTGGACTCGTTTCCGTTCTATACTGACCTCATCAAAGAGTGTGACATGCTTTTAAAAACTGTGGAACGACACAATAAACATTACGAATCACGATTAACTTTTTGACACATAGGATTTATTCTGACACGTCCGCTCACTCATATTGGTTTACTTCTTATTTGGCTACTTCTATTGATTGAATTAATGTTCTTTTCAAAGCAGGAAAATAAGAAAAGGTAAAGCCTTTTTTTTTATATGGGAATATTATTATTTGTAGTGGCAATTAACATACTGGTGTAAAATGTATTTGTATCTGTTTTATAAGATGTTAGTTTTACTATATATACAAAGTTTATGTGATTTTCCGGATAGTTTAACATTTTTTTCTATTTTCTATATATAATTAAAGGTTTTTTACCTCCCATCTTCTATATATATAACTAGGGAAATTACTTTAAATTTGTAAGAAGTCTTTGAAATATGCTTCTCTACTTAATGTTAATTACTATATATATTAGTCTCCATTTATTTCACGATCTTTTTCTTCTTCTTTTTTTTCTTTTTTTTTGTTTTGTCGTCGTCGATCTTTTTTTTTTTGGGAAATTTTCCTACAAAGATATCCTAACATTATTGACATGTTTTATAAAATAAACTAAAACTTTTAAGATGATCTCTTACCAATTGGTTTCTCCCATTAAAAATGTTTTTTCTTTCCCTTTTTCTATATAAAAAGATTTAATCAGTCGTGCTTCACATGTGAATTATAACTAAGAAGATTTGGACCGCATTATAACAACGTCTCGTGTGTCAGCAGGAAATCCTACGTGTTGGAATAAAAGCAATATGCTCTATGTGCCAAGCACACTTGTCTCTAAGCACATCGCACTCTTTACTGAGTTTGAACTTAAGACACACTAAGTCCAAACTTTTTCTAACCTTTTGCCATATTTTATTTTTATAAAATACTTTTTTTCTTGCATATAAAAAGATCAAAGCGATCTCTCATTCCCTCATCAAACTCATAAACATCTTTCTGTTTTCCATTTGCTTCATTTCACATTTGATTTCCCCATTAACCAAAAAAAAGAAAATGTTTGCTGTCTCCAAGTTGGTTCTCTACAAATGTGACCAAGTTGTTGAAACATGCATCGGAGGTAATGCAACTGTAAATAATCGAGAATTTGAATACTCTCAGGCTGCATATGTAGAAAATGGCGATGACGATGACGACATTATCTATGATTACGCTCCAGCGGCATGAGTGGATTCATTACTTTCAGTTTTAGATCAAAGTGGTTCTTATAGTGATTTTGTTGTTTAGGGATTTTATAATGTTTGTCGACATTATATCATTCTCATTGGCAATTGTTGAACACTTGATATTCTCAACCTCTCTTTGATTTTTTTCTCATAATTTTCGAGTTTAATAAAATGAAAAAGTTCAATGCAGTTATGTAAATGCTCAACGAGTTCATAATATTACTGTTACCCTATATATTCTTGCTATAATTTTAGTAGGTAAACATATATTATACTATATATTTATAGCATGTGGATTCTTGTTAAGTTGTTAGTAACCTTTTGGTACATGTTGGAGTCTTAAAGAACAGTCGCCGGTCTTGGAATATACATAAACATTCAGTAACATTATCAGAATTATAATTATAATGTTTTTTTTAAAGAATATTTTATTTAAATGCAAATAACTTACAAGACTTTATAAGACTATCTACATTGGTTACTTGTTTACAACACCCAATTTTTTTCTTTTAACACTCCTCATCATATTTTCTCTTTTCCACATCCTACGTAACTTTTACCTTCTACAATAGTTTTATTTAATAAAATTACAACATCTTACCACACCATTTTTATTTAATATTTTTTTATTTTATTTATATTTATATTTTATTTATTACATAATATTAATCACAGTTAATATCAAATAAAGTTAAAATAAGTAAAAATTAAATAATTTATAAAATAAATTTTGTTTTTTTTCTTGTTTTTATTTTATATATTATTAATTTTTTTTTTGCAAATAATAAAAACGAAAATTAGAAATAATCATAACTAAAACACATACAGTAACGAAAAACTTAAAATACAATACAATAAGCACACAACACGAAACACTAATAACTTAATTAGTACAATAATCTCAACTCACAAACTTAAAATTCTCATTCACCATGGAACATTCCGAATTGTGTCCATATGTGTTTGACTAGATCTGTTTTCAATTCGTGATGTACATTTGAATCACACAATTCAGATATAGCACGCATATGATTTGCAAATACAGGTAAGACTTCGGTCGAGAATTCAGATCTAGCACGCACATGATTGGGTGTTGAAAGAGTTATTGTTTGGATCCATTTAAATAAAATAATATTTAAAGCTAAAATAAAAGTTTATTGGAGACTAAAAGTATAGTAAAAAAGCGGAATTTTTGTGTGTGTCCAAATCAAATAAAAGAATTCTCTATTTACAGAGAATGAAAAATTATAAATTTTGATATAAAAATTAGATATATTTAATTATAATTATTATGAAATAATTGATGTTAAATAATTGAGATAAGAAAAAAATATTAAAAATCTGAGCATCCAATTTAAAACTGCCGCATCGCCCAATCTATATCTTTGCTTTTAAAAGAAAAATGAAAAAGCATATTTTTTTTTGTCCATTTAAATTCTGACACGTCATAGAAAAATACCCCACCTTTTATTTTTCACACTATTGAATTTTATCAACTAAAGAGTTTGCCATATTTTTTTGTTTTTATTCAACATACCATTAAAAACAATTCAAGTGCGTTATAATATTTCAACAGTTGAAGTCTAAGTCATACAGTTTAGAGGAGGAGTAAGGTGAAAAAGGTTTAAGCATACACTTATGCTATTTATGCTAAATGTTAAAATAAAATTATAGAGGAATATATAAGAAATAAACCTTAAATAAACCGACTTTGCTTGAAGGATAAAGTCTATCACCGGAACTACCGGATCTTGGGGTATTTGGAATTCTTGTAATGAGCACTATAAAATAATGTATTTACATGTCAAAATCAAAGTTAACTTGAATGAGAAATGAAGATCCAAAGTGGGTAGCTTAGAAAGCTTATAAAACTTGTAATTTTGACTAAGTATCAAAATGAGCAAATATCCCACATTGGATAGAGAATGAGAGATGTATGCACACACCCGCCGCCACTGTGCTGAGTTGGGCTTGGGCTTAGGCTTGGGTCTTGGTGAATGTGGGCCTAAAGATTATTATTTTTGAGATAAATTTCTATTAACATTTTTTGTTAATTTCCCTTAAAGATTATCTACATAATTTCGGATAAATCTAAAATATTTTAGATTGTATCAAAAATATTTTCGTAATATTTCCGATTCCTTATCCTTGCGGAACAAGTCGGAATTGAAACGCCCGATACTCAATTTTTTTTTTTTTTTTTTTTT
>VBRH01000654.1:45277-57930 GCA_014578085.1 Cardamine resedifolia | reverse complement strand
CCCCCCTCCCCACCAGACTAACTCTGATGGAACCTACACGAACAACAACCATGTCATTGAAGACCAAACCAGGTACTTTATGCATATTCGGTTTCAGGACACTAAATTCTATTTAACAGTTTACATATTTTTCAATATGAGAATCTCACCTTTTTGATTACGATGACAGCAGATAAAATGTGCTCTTGGGCTCTATGACTGTATTTGCATAGTGCACTTTCCATCTTACAAATGTAACTCCATACGCCTTTTGAGAAAGCGAGTTTCGCCATCTCAACATTTAACCCAGCATTCTCCTGGTGAAACATTTTGATCTCACAAGCATTTCTACCGGGAACTGCAGCAAGTGTAAAGGTTAGCAATTAGATAGGCATCAATGATGACAACAACACAAAACAGAAAAATAAACTAAGGACCATATTCTATCATGACCAATCCATCTCTGATTATCTGGTTTTCAAAAAAAAATATTGAGGATGGTTGTTAGTTGAACTATGGATAAGCACACCACTTGCCTTGCCTGATTCGCCAACCAGATCTGTAATAACTTACACGTACATATTTCCTCTGTCGTCGCGGTACCATATTGTGATCACATTCCTAGTAATAACCAAAGAGCAAAAAGTTTAAGTTAAGAAGCAACAACAAATCGTGATAGAAAGAGACAATTTGAGTTGATTTTTCTACCTTTGTGAAACAGTAGATATTGTCCTTTCCTTGCCATAGTCTCCAAGCTAGTACGTACTCTCTTGATGTCAACAAGGGAAACTTTTTAATAGTGCGACCAATCTCAATTCCGCTATTACAGTCAACCTGCAACTGCTCATGCTCAAGCACAGTCTTATCCCATAGTTTCCTATAATCATTGTCCATGTAAAAGTCCCTCAAAATCTCTGCAGAGCAATCCTCAAAGACCGTGACACTTAGGTACTTCATAGGACCACCATCCTTAAAAAGAGCCAAGTGGCTTTATTATACTCTCACTAACAGGACAAATAAAAGACTAAGAAGACACTGAAAAATAACTTTCATATAGTTTGGTTATTTTGGGTATTTTTGTTATTTTGGTTTTAAAAAAGTGATAATTTTGGGTTTATAATTGTAGGGTCATTAGGTTATATCAAGTCTAAATATAATTATTATTTTTTGGTATATAATTGTGTTTCGAGTATTTCGGGTATCAATTTGGTTCTTGATTTGGTTCGGATTCGGTTCATTGGATGTAGGAGTTTAAGACCCATTCGGATTTTTGTCGGTTTAAATTCGACACCTTTTTACAGGTGTGATTTGGTTTGGTTCTTCATTTTTGAGTATTTTGTCCATACTTATCTTACACTGTCGTCGAAAAAATAAACCACAAAAATGGAACCAAAAGTTATTGGGCTTGATATAGAATTTTAATATTATAATAATAAAATTATAATACATCAGTTAAAATAATTTATTCATGTAGGAAATTAAACTTATGTAAACGACTATCTTTCTATATATAACTAAGCATACTTTATACTTCTTTATAAAAACAATTTAAGATATACCATTAACAACAAATATTTAATTTAACAATTTGTTTAAATTTAATTTATTTTAAAATTTTGAAACTCGTCCATCGTACGGGTCCTAATCTTATTATATAAAGTTTGATGCGTCTCACGAGAGTTCGAAAAGTGTCAAAATTATAATTGACGGGATCACGACACGTGTCGGTTTTGATCGATAAGATTATGACACGTGTAAAAAAATTATTTCCTTAATCAAAAAGAAAAACTAACAAAAAAAAAATCCATAAAAATTTTCTTAATCAACATTGATTAGATTTTGACACTTTTAAAAAAATTTCTAGATAATCAAAAAATAATGATGAACTTTTCTGTTTATTTTTATTAAATTTTTTTGATACAATTAGAAAAAATAAAAAAATAAAAAAATAAAGATATATTTTCTAAAAAGGAAAAGTTATTAAAGAAAATGAAGTTTTTGTTTTTCATAAATCTATTTCCTTAATCAAAACGGAAAATCAACAAAAAACAAAAATAAATAAAATTCCATAAAAATTTTCCTTAGTCAACATTGATTCGACTTTGACACTTCTTAAAAACTTTCTAAATAATCAAAAAATAATGATGAACTTTTTCAGTTTATTCTTATTAAAAATTTTAATACAATTATAAAATTAAAAAGATTAAAAACAAAAAATAATAAAGATATCTTTTCCTATAAAGAAAATGAAGTTTTTTTTTTTTGCAAATCGTGAAATAATAATGGTTACTACAAAATTACTAATTTTAACATAAAAAGGATAACTTTTTTTAAGTCATAAATATTTATATAACACTGATAAAAATAAACTATATTTCAAATAATTATAAAATAAGATCTGGATTCGGAGGAGGGAGGAAGATGGGGCTTATGCTGAAGATAGAAGATGATGGTGAATGAGAATCTGAAGACGGAAAAGAAAGGAAACAACTAAAATAAAATATCTTCAGAAATATAACACGAGATATGAATAATCGAGATATGGTGACGGGCTAAGTTAGAAGGACTTCACCTGAAGGTGCGAGAGGAAAAATATATTTGTGGTTCGGAACCGAAATAAGATCTGAACCAGATAATAAATATAGATCTGGAGACGGGAGGAAAGCGGTGAGGCTCTAATAGAGATTGAAGATGAGGATGGATGAGAATCCAAAGATGAAAAAGAAAGGTAGCAATGAAATTGAACATGAGATAAAACTAAAATTTTGAGAACTGGTGAGCGGATGGTTGAGTTAGAGGATGTTGTCGGAAGATATTAGGAGACAAGAAATGGTGAAAGACTTCAACGAGTGAAGATGTGAGAGGGTATATATTCAGTTGAGAATCAATATAATATTTGAACCAGAGGAGAGAAGAGGGACAGTAGAGAACTTGCCGGAAGAATATATCGCCAAGATATGAGCGAGAACATAGTCGCCGGTCAACGGATCTATTTTTTCATATGTCACACGGTAATCGAATAACAAACGACAATATAAACCAAAATCTATTGAATGTAATCTAAATTTTAATATTTTAATAATGAAATTTTAATATATAAATTTAAATTAACTTATTCATTAAAAATAAACTTAAGTAAATAATTATCTTCTCTAACGAAATATATTTTATTTTTCTTTTCCTACTAACATTTTAAGATATAGTATATATCATTAACAACAAATTTTTAATTTTATATTTCTGGTTAAATATAATTTATTTTAAATTTTAAAAATCTGTCTGATGGACGGGTCCTAATCTACCAAAAAAATAGGGTATTATTGGCAAAAAAAAAGGGAATTAGTTTAATCAACATATAAATAAATGAAAACATTAAAATATAGATTTTGTTACAAAGTTAGAGATTAAATCATATTATTTATCTTTAGGGACATCTCACCACCACTTGGTTCCTTTGATATATTTAAACTTTTATGGAAGGAATGGGTCAATGATACTCAATACAAATGTAAGCAAGTGGATAAAGTAGAAATAATACATCCAAATCAAAACATAGGAGCATTTGCTGACATCACTCCTCTGTAATGATTCATGGACACACTAGCGAGAATATTTCAATTATTTGGATATTCGTTAGAAGTGGACCAATTTTGTGTGGGTGTGTTTCGTTAATGGCCCAGCTAATGGGACTTGTAAACGATACTACTTTGTCTTTCATTAGAGATTAATTACTGTCGTAATCCCTATTAGAAAAGTAATTACAAAATATTAATATGAACGATATCGTTTTCCAACTCCCCCAAGTTGCATATGATTGATCTTAAGAACATTAGTTAAACAATCAAAGCCTAATGCTAAATTGACTGCGAGATTCAGTTGGTTCGTGATGTACACGCGCGCGTTGAAGGACGTTCTCAAGTAAAAGAGACAAAGACTGTAATAAAAGCAGTGAGCTTCTTCTTCTCGGCGGCGATTAAATCGTAAGCTCCTCCTCTGTTCCTGCAAATAAAAAGGTACAAACTTTAGTGCTTTCGTTGATGTTTAGTTTATACCCAATTTTTTTCAAACTCTTCCTTGTTCATTTTCCATCCGGGTTTTTAGTGTTTTGGCTATTTTATTTTCTCTGTTCCTTAATGACTGGTTTTGGAATTTCTATTGAATCAGCATGAACGGCCATAGCTTATTGTCCATGGATGGAGGAAAAAATGCTTATTGTTCATCCTCTCTATCTCCACTCCATAACATTCAGCCAGCTGAAACCAGGAACTTCCCATTCATCCCAAAGGGAACGTTCTCGAGGTCTTCTGCGTTCTGCAGTTTATCTTCATCTTCAAGCTCTGACACTCAGAAACATCTCGGCACCACTCTTCCATTCCTTCCAAATCCTCTCACTGATGGAGGAGACAGCTCCTTGTCCTTGCTTACTCTTTCTGGCTGTCCTAATGACAACTTCTCCTTATCAGAACAAATGGAATTACAGATCCTGTCTGATGAGCTTGAGTTAGCCATCACAGACCGTGCTGAAACCCCTAGGCTTGATGTGAGTTTACTTCATAATTTACATCGGCATGTTATTACTCTTGATTGAGACTCTGTGAAGACTGAGTTTCTCCTTAACCTCTTAGCTTTTGGTTTGATTTCAGGAGATCTACCAAGTCACTGGATCTAGCCCTGGCCAAGTAATAGACATTCCTGAAACAATGTCTATTACCACAGAACCTTCTCCAGGATCAGGAGTTAACCACAAACCAAGAATGAGATGGAGTCCTGAGCTCCATGAGTGTTTTCTAGAGGCCGTGAACAAGCTTGATGGGCCTGAAAGTGAGTTAGTTAGATTTGATTAGATGGGATCTTGTGTTTTTCTTCTTTTTGAAAGAGTTTTCTGCTGAATAAAAGCTCTCTATAATGAGGTGGTGTTGCTTTCATAATATGCAGAGGCAACTCCAAAGGCTGTTATGAAGCTGATGAATGTTGAGAGTTTGACCATCTATCAAGTCAAAAGCCATTTGCAGGTATTAACTCAACCATTTTTATCTGACGCAGATTTAAGCTGAATTTTCTTTGAATCTGTCTTTTTTTTTTTTGCAGAAGTATAGACTAGCCAAATATATGCCAGAGAGAAAAGAAGGTAACTTTTTCTCTCTGCTGCTACTTCATATATGATCATCATCTAAGATAATTTCATTGTTTTTTTCATTTTTGGCAGAGAAGAAGAATGGTAACTCAGAAGACAAGAAACCAGCTTCGAATACGAGTGAAGCAGATGGTACAAAGAAAGGGTGCGCCTTCCTTGATTCTTGGATTATGGGATACGTTTACAATGTTTTCTTTAAAGATTTTATCTCTCTTTTTTTTTTGTGTGTGCAGAGCCATACAGATAACGGAAGCTCTACGTATGCAGATGGAAGTACAGAAGCAATTGCATGAACAGCTCGAGGTATTTGACACATCACTTTAAACCACTCCCACATTGGTGAAAGATTTCATTTAAGATGATTTGCTCTCAACCAATTTCATGTGTATGTACTTGTACATGTTATTGCTGGTTGAGTAGGTACAGAGATCACTTCAATTACGGATAGAAGAACATGCTAAATACTTGGAGAAGATCTTGGAACAACAACGCAAATCTCATAAAACCCATGCATCTGAAGCTAAAGAAGACGAATGTGAAACTTCCCCGAAACGTCCCAGGCTTGAAAACTAAACATCCTTGGAGGTAGTAAGTAGTAACACTAGTAGTAGACTCTTCAATCTCAAGATCTATCTGTTGTAAATACGGTCCACTGTAATTTGGTAGACTTGTGTTTACTATATGATCCAATGAGATAAAATATATATGCCAAACTCCTTTTGTTATTTACAAAAGAATCAATCAACAAATAAGATTGAATTTTGCAGTCAATACAAAGAATATTAACTAGAATTTGGCATATCTGTACCTTCTTATATCATATGTACCTCCTCTACTCTAACTTATAATTAGCAGCTTCTGAAGAGACGACTAATCTCCTCCTATTGCCTCTAGTCTTCCTTTAATTTACCCAAAATAATATTTTCTTTTGATGTTGTTGAGAATGCACTGCAAACATGTCTTTTGTTCAGATGAGTCATCATCTAGTGAGGGTGGCTTCGACAGACCTTTCCCGCATCATCTCCATTACAGAAGCTCTACGCCTTTTGTCTGACTGCTGCTGCTTCCTACTACTAGTCGCTCTGAAATCTCTGTTGGAGAAAAGAGATACAAACACCCAAAGAGTTGGCTATCTATAACAAGTGGTTTAATAAACAGTGTAAAAAAAAAGCATTTTAAACTCTCTATGTACCTGCATTTAGGGACAGTGCACCGGGAATTTCTACAGTAGCGGGCATGGAGTTGGATGAGACTCCAAAACTTCTTACAATAGGAGCAACCTCGTAGACTGGTCTTACATGTTAGACAATGTCTGAACAAATTCTTCATCCTTTGACACCCTTGATATTGGCACTGTGTAGAGCCGCATGCAACTGCATGTACCAGTAGGTCTTTTATCTGCAGTATCAACAAACCGAGCTTTATTACTCTGATTCTAGCAGCTACACACAAACAGAAACAATCCAAATATAGGTAATGGAAATACCTTCTCCATCTGGATTTGATGATAATTTTGATTAGTTTTCCCATTCTGCTGTACAACAGTATCCGTAGAAGATGAACGGCTTATCAGGTTATGTGGATGGTTGATAGAGGCCTTAGAGTAACAAGCATTGCAGACATCATAGCCAGGACAAACTTGGCAATGCCAGCCTTGAGCATTTTCAACTTCTTGTTGGCAGATTGTACATATCGTCGCAAATGCAGGCGCAGTTGGATTGTGAAGATGATAAAGAATCATCATTGAAGAATGCTTCGCCCGCCTTAGTGTGTCGTACTGATAGTTATTCCCTTGGCAAAGATTCAAGAAAGCTTGTCTATTATCAAAGAATTCGCTCTCGAGGTTATCATCTTTGTCCTCAATCTCGGTGGGAACGTCTTTGATGGCCACCTTCAGAAAGAGATACACACCTTAGTTAGTTTCACAAGATACAAAAAATATATAAGAGAATGAAACTTTTAAAAACCACCAAAGAAACTTACAGGAAACAGCAAGTGTTTCTCTTTCTGATTTATGGGATGTCTCTCTTTCTCTATGCGCTTCTGTTCCACTTCATTACACCTGTGGACAAAAGACAGTTGATTTAATTGGAGTATTATTAGATAATACGAATATGATCATCATAATGTAAGGAGAGATCTTCTTACTTGTCACAGATTTGAAAATTCTTGCACTGTTTACACACCCACCGATTTCCAGATACCATGAGATTGCAACAATGCTTGCAGCTATGTTGCAAATGAACCATTATAAAATCTTCCTTCAATGGACAGATGGTCTCACCAAGCTACACAAAAAAAGCAAAACCAAATTAATAAAATTTTCTTTTTATTCAAAAAATGCATTGAGCAGAAGACAAAACTAGAGAATGTAAAGGTTACTTTTTGCATGAGCAGTCGATCCTTGGAGGTATTAACAGTAAGGTCCAACTGGCCAACTGCTCTTAAGGCTCTTTTGGATATGATCTTTTTGGTCAATCCTTTTCTATTTAACTTTTTCACATCATCTTCTTGGCTCATTTGACGTATTAAATCCTCAGCAGCACCAGGCCAGTAGTCTCCATCAAAATATGGCAACCTTGCAGCTGTAACATTAGCTCTACATTCTCCAGACTTGACAAAGAAATGATCATAGAGGTTTGTACATTCAACGACCACATCTTCCTTTGAAGCTTTCCTTAACATTGCCAAATACCTGAAAAAAAAGATATGGTGAATGTGATTAGTCCTATCACTTTGAAAACACAAGTAAAAAAACAAACAAAACGTTTCGGTTTCATACCATTCCCTTAGTTTGTCAGCCTTAGGCGTCTTCTGGATTTCAGGATGACAATAAAGAATATAATCTTCACCCTTAAGTGGTGGACATGCCCATAAATAGCAGCTTGTAAAACCACGTTTCTTACAATAATCGAGATAACCAATCTGCAAAATCGATGAACAAGTCCATGCTGATAAGCCTTTGTGTACTCGTGAAGCAAAACATGAAACCTAAAGAAGCTTGGAGTAGAGGGGAAAATGGCTTACCAGAATTTCATGGTACACAAACGTACGGAGAGCTTCTCCAGACACAGTTCGAACTTCAGGTCTGAAATACTTAACTGAGTCCAGATATGAAAGATATACTCTCCGCTGATTGGGAGGTCCAGCTTCTGTTCCAAATTCCTGGACGAACATCCCAAATAAGCATACTTCCACATTTTCAATCTTCTGAAACAACAAAATGACCTGAAACATATTTATATAAAAAGTTATTATATTTCTGTAAGTGCCAAGCAAGCAAAAGACATGAAAGTAAATAAGAAGCAATCATGAACAATATCTACCTTGGACTTATAAGGGAACTCAGATGGATAATTTTCTTCTTGGAAAAGCTCAAGAAAACTTCCCTTTACTTCTAATACTTTATCAACCGATGCCACAACTCTGACAGTAAGTGATTCAGCTCCAGGGACCTGATATATAATAATAATGAAAGTAGATGGTTATCATAATTGTTTGTTCAAGTGACCTTCAAACTAAGACAAGCATTGCCATCAAAGCCTATAGATGAAGTACCATAAACTATGAGCTGTCTAATACTCTAGATAAGCTTCCTCATGGAGCGCTTATCTATTAGCAGAGGAAAATAAATACGAGATTAATCAAAAGAGTTAGAAGAGATCATCACCTCCTCGTAACTTTTTCCATCAAGTCTAGCCCTCTCTTGTCTTTCCTTCTTCAACTTTTTGAATAACCGCTCCTCTATATGGTTGCTAAGACTAGTTACTGGTAAATCTTTTGCCCCAGGAATGGCACTCAGTGGTAATGGTCTTCTTTCTCCTTTTTCCACCTCTTGTATATAGCAATTAGGACATGTGTACTTGGTGGCTTCCCCATGATTTCTTCGGCTGTTGAACAAAGCACAAATTTGATGCTGCCAGGCTTCACACTTATCACATTGCACCCACTGCATGAAACCATTGGTTTAGACACGAGACAAATAAAAAAAGCAGCAAATGTTAGAAATCTTATAAGGCATACATACCCCTTCTCCAACTTGTTCATCATTTTTCTTCTTCTCAAGTCTTGCTTTCGGTATAGAAGTTCCATCAACAGAAACAGAGTTTTCACGCGTTACATTGTAGCAACGTGTGCAGACACATTGCCGTGACTCACCAGTCGCAACACTATAGTGCAAAGCATTTCTCTTGATACGTACACCACAAGGTGAGCAGTAAATAGGTATTGGCTCAAATACAAGCCTCTCAACAGCACATAACTGGCAAGAATTCGCAGACATGGAGCACCCCATGGCTTTGTTTTTCTCTGCCTTGGTTTTACTCTGCAAATAGAATTACAGAGAAAGATAAACTCACATCATCCACTTTTCACAGAAACAAAAAAAAAGATACAGAGTAGACAAATATTGGTCAAACATTATATTCCATATCAAACAAGAACTCAAGTTTAAAAGTTTTACCTGGCCTACCCATTGACGAAGACCGCGGATATGCTCCTTTACTTGCTGTGAAGTAAACAATTCAACGAGTGAGGAGATTTCCATCTTCAAAGCCTCTAAAACGTCCACGGACTGTTTCACACTCTTTTCCTTTGGTGCACTCAATTCATTCATACATTTGGATTTCTCTTGTGCCAATAAGCAAATAGTTTTTTCCTCTATAGCAAAACCACCACCATTTTTATCCTTTGGAGTATCTTCAGCAACATGCTTCTCCAGCTTCCTAGAAGCACCAGGAACATCTATGTTCATAGGAATAGCCTCAGCTCTGACACTTTTGTAGTCATCACTTTGCAAACCATCTTTCTCTTGCATATTCGTTGTCGTATGAGGTTTTAAGACAACACCACAACCTGTCTCAGGAGTGACAATTTGGGAGGGTCGCTCTATTTTCAGGCGCTTGATTGAGCGTTGCAGATCATCATCAACAGATAAAGCTTCAGTGTCTCTTTTGTTATATTCTTGTCTCAATTTCCTCGGTTGACAATTTAAACTAGCTGATCTACGCTTAGCTCTACGGAGAAGTAACCTTTTCTCTTTTTCCTTTTTCTTGAAGTTTTTGACGAATACACAGATAAGGCAAGATTTTTCCCTGCACTGCTTGTAATGAAGCCTGCATTTCCGAGTATAACAACAAAGGTGATGATATGTGCAATCAGGGACCTTGCAGGGTAGTATATGTCTCAATAGCTTTTTTGTTTTAAAGCAAAACTTGCTATCACAATTATCTTCTGTTGCCTTGCAATGACGTACATGGTACAGAAACAGAAGCCACCGCCTCGCCTTCCCACAGTCTAGACCACAATCTCTGTTGACCTGTTTACTTGATGTATCGTTTCCATCCGGAAGACGTTTCCTCTCAGCGGTGGTTTTATGAGAAACAGTTTGGACGCTTATTGGCGCTATTGCAGATGGGCAACGATAAACAGCTTCAGGCTGCATAGGAGTTTTTAGACACAAATTTGCACCAATATGTTCTCTCTTTTCATTATTGTTTTCTGATATTTCAGTTGAGTTCTGTAGAGATGCAGACCGCTTTTGCTGAGGTTGAACCATGACTGATGCAGACAGCTTTTGCTGAGGTTGTGGTAGGAAAGATGGAGAAGAATTCAGCTGACTGCTATGGAGGACAGATACATTTTGAGCACCAATAGCAATGTCTTTAACAGGAGTATGTTGGTACTGCAACTTGGATGGTTTGAAACCATTAGTAGCCTGTCTCTCAAGAGCTTTTTTGCAGAAATCCAAGCTTAGTACATGATTGACAGGAGCAGCTAAACTCGTAGCTACGTGAGTCGGATAAGCATCCTTGTATAGGAGAGGACCTTGCTTCTGTGGTTGAACAGGATAAAGCTTTTGAGAATGTTGTCCTTGTTGCACAATATCACGAGCTTGCTGGTGAAACCCACGATCTAACAGGTTTTGACTCACCTGAGCCAAATATTCACTTGATTGGAAACTATTATGCTGATGAAGTAGTTGACGATTAGGCAATGAAGTTTGTTGCATTCCTTGCAAGTTTGAATGATTACTAGTGAAGGAATTTTCAACTCTCAGCATAGGATTGGAGTTAAAGGGAATATTTGAATCTTGAGTCATTGAGCCAGATGATGTAACAAAAGGTCCGTAGAAATTATTACTTGAACCAAAAGAACCAGCATTACTCATTGAGTATCCTTGACATGAAAAAAGCAACTTGTAAGAAGCAAAACAAATATGAATATCATAAACATGAAGAGAACATACAGTGCAAGGAAAAAGAGATAGAGAGATAGAGAAATTACTTTGAAACTGATCAGTGGGATGAAGTGGAGGGTTAGATAAATGTGAAGCAGTGAAGAATTCTTGAAAAGTAATATGGTTTATAGGTGGCCTATAAACATCAACCATCTGGTATTGGTCAGGAGGCCCAATAGAAAACCCTGCATTAAATAAAGAACATGTAAGTAAATGTTAAAAAGAATCAAGAAAAAGAGTCTAGAGTAAATAAACCGTGTAGTACCTCCTCCACTGTGATTAGCGGTCATGGAAGTATCAAGCGTGTAGGTGGGTGTGATACATTGAGGTCCTCCATTAATGGCAACACAAGTTAGAGTAGTAGAAGTAGTAGTAGTAGTAGTAGCAGCACGCCGCTGAGATTCCCTTATTATTCTAATTTGATTCAAAAGAGAATCAACGCGTTCTTCAAGATCTGTTAAATCAGAGTACTCGTCCTCTGATTTAGCTAACATGAACAGCTTATTATCAATCCCCTTTGTCATGGAAAGAAACTTTTGCAGTTTTTCAGGATCATTCTTTGCACAAGGCTGCTTCTTTCGTAAGATAGAAAAACTGTATATATGACAAGGAAGAAATCAGGTTAATCAAATAACAATTAGCTAAACCATTATTATTATTATTATTTATAATGAAATAAAGAGACAAGTTTTCTTAATTACATACATCCTTGCTCGAAGAGCATTGCGTCTCTTTTCTATGGAACTATTCTGCTGAGGAGAAACAATAGGAGCCGCAACGTTATTCATATTCAACACTGCATGTGAAGCTTTATTCGACCCCTGAAAGTGCATAAACAAGGTCAAACTTTTCTAATACGTAAAAGAGGTGGTAGGGTTATAATAGTCAAATCCCAACATACTAGATTCGCGATTCCAATTAATCAAACCCTAGCTAGAGAGACATATCGAGATAATTAAGGGAGAAAAACCCTAAAAACCTTAGCAAAAATTAGACAATTGAGTTGTCGATTGAAGCATTGATGTGATGATGATCCAAGTGGAAGACAGAAGCTAGTAGTCACCGAGAGAAGTCAAGACGAACAACAAGGATGGTCGGTGACTGTAGACACACGTGCGATTGTGACGGAACTATGGCCACCAAAAACAGGATTTGTCTTTATAATCCTTCGTGGCAACTTTTTTTTTTTTTAGCTGACTAACAACTAATTATTACTTTTTTTCCTAGTTTGACTAGGTTTTGTAAATATTTTAAAGACTTAATTAAAAGCCCAAAACCAATTATTGGAAAAAAAAAAAAAAA
>VBRH01000654.1:8333-30094 GCA_014578085.1 Cardamine resedifolia | reverse complement strand
ATATATATATATATATATAGTGAATAAAATTTGTGTATATCTATCTGTTTTTGGTGTAACAAGTTGCAATGATAGAGTCAATATTAGGAGTTTATTGACCGATGTGTAAAAAAAATCTGCAGGCCATTGGCTTGTCTTCTTCTTATCTTCCTCTGTACATCTACGTACTTTCTTGTTCTTCTTCCTCTCTCACTTTTGTCTCTCTCTCATTTATTATTCCCCTATCTCTATCGCTCGTTTTCAAATTTTGTAATAATTTATCTGTTTTTAAAATATAACAGGTTTCAAGAGTTTTTTTATTTTTTTAAAATATATGATGTTCTCATTTTTTATGTAACTTTTAATTTTATTGAATTTTATGTGATGAAATAGTATTTCACAGTTTTTTTCATAATTAACTAAATTATTTTTGTTTGATATATTAAATGATATATTTAAAAATAAAAGTAATTTTTTAATATATGTGATTTCACCAAAAATATTATATATTTTGAAACGGAAAAAATAGTTTGAAAATATCAAATATAGGACACCTATGGTTGCTTAGGTCAGTGATTAGGGTTTCGGCTCTTTAAGCAGGCCTTCTTTCATCTCAAGATAAAAGTAATAATATGTTTTCGTTGGTGTAATTATTTCGGAAAGTGAAAGGCTATTTCATTACAAGAAGAGATTTTATGATCACACTCTGAATAAAAGCGATCAAAGAGTTTTGTTACGTCACATTTGTCCGTTTGTCACGTGATTTTTATTTTCTTTGATACCGAAAAAAAGGGGGACATATATTAATTTTTTGGCTTTCTTTTATATTTATTGGTCTTTTAT
The DNA here is from genome assembly GCA_014578085.1 of Cardamine resedifolia. NCBI lineage: Eukaryota > Viridiplantae > Streptophyta > Magnoliopsida > Brassicales > Brassicaceae > Cardamine > Cardamine resedifolia. Next base: position 29,272 of record VBRH01000654.1, on the reverse strand, counting down.
ATGTTTGGCTTTTCATGGCATTTTAGGCGTTTATAAAGCATACTTGTCTTCTTTACCGCTCTAAGGAAAAATGGCTCCTTTTCCATTTTCGGATATCTATTAAATAAAACAAGGTGTGGATTAAGCCACGTCCGACCCGTAATGAGTCTACGGGTCACAAACTGAAGCAAGGCTCATAAATAGACTAACCGGGCCATTATAGGCCCAATATCAACTTTGAAGTTGTAGTAAACCGGTTCGAAAAAGCAGGAAGAATCAAACCAACTCCTCAATCGCAGAGCGGAGAGCACGGTTAGGGATAAGTGTGAGATGAGAAAGCTGGAGATTTGTCATTGGCGACGTCTTGTGTCCTGTGTTAAGCCATTTCCTAATAGCTTCTGCTTCGTATGTGAATCCATCGGCAGCAAAGTGTGGATCTTTCATGACCTCCTTCAACAATATAAACCTCATGAGATTGAGTGTTACGTAAGTTATCTTCTTTGTAAAGTTATGGGCTTACCTGTGTGATAGGGCAGAAGAACGATGTAGGAGGCTCACGCTCTTCCTCGATTTCTTTTACTTTTTTGAGAGCATTGTCCCTCTCTTCTCGCATTGCATCTGCTTGTAGGCGGTACGAATCGAGTAGTCCTTTGACAATCTCGAGCTCTTGTTTTTCTCTAGAAAGAGTATCTTCTGTTTCTTTCCTAAGACTAGACTCCTGTTCGTACATGTCCTGCCTAGCTCTGACCTGTGAGGTCAGGTTCTCTTTTTCTGCTAAGCAAGTTTCAAGCTGTTGCTTCATCTCCTCCAACTCTTTCCTCTCTTTATCCAGAGCAATTTCTGAATCATTTCTGAGAACCAGCTCGCAGTTGTATTTGCTCTCCAACTCCTCAGCCTTCAAACGTATATCATCTCGTTCATTTTCAAGAGTTTCCATTCGAAGCTTTAGATTCTCTATACTCTCCCGTTCCATGGCAAGAATGGCATCTGTTACTGACCTAAGCGAACACTCCGATTCATACTTTTGCTTCAAGGCATGAGTTTGTAATTGAAGTCTACCTTGTTCTTCCTTGTAAGATTCAAGTAACCGTTCCATCATCTCTACTTGTTCCTTTTCTCTAGCAAGTGCATCTTCTGCTTCTTTCCTAAGTTTGACTTCTTCATTGTAATTGCTCTCCAACTCTACAACCTGTAAATCAAGTTGTCATATTTAGAATACTATACCAACCAATAATACTTATATATAATGTCTTTTGGATGGTTGTGTTATACCCGAGAACTTTGAACTAGCTGCTTGAAATTTTCATCAGAAAATTTGAAGTCAGCTAGTTTTCCAATGGAGGACAGAAAAAAATTCATTGCATCGATATTTCTCTCAGGTGGGAAGATGGGATTCATAAGCACCTACAATACAATTAACACTATGCTCTTAATTAGTATAAACCCTTAATTGATTAGTAGATCCAAGAGTGAAAAAGGCAAGGCAAACCTGAATTATACTTTTCCGTGTTGTTTCAGTGATTGTTTTATTCTTGAAAACTTCAGCCAAAACACGCACGGTTTTGATAAACCTCCAACAATGTGATTCATCAACATAAACAAGTGGTAGTATATCTGTTTTGGGGGATGAGTTTTCAAGCTCTATTTGGCATTTGCGCAAAAACTGTCTCTCAAAAGTTGTAACTTGGCCGTGATATTCATCTGATGGAAGAGGGGGAAGCTCGTGAAAAAGCTCTACGCATAGACGAGCGAATAAGATATAGGAATTTTCCACCATTGCCATATCAAAAATGCAAGACGCTAGAGACTGCATGAGACATATTTATAATAATATTAGTAATCAAACCCATTAGAAGAAAGTCTCATAGAATTAGTTACTTAGAGATATATCTACAAATATAAATAAAGCCACAGAGAACCTTCAATGTAAAAGCAGAGGGATATGCTTTTATTGTCAGAACAATCTCATCTTTGATCTTCTCAAAGTTGCGTTGCGTCAACCAGTTGAGTAAACTACACAAATCCAAAAGCAAAATCAATCAAGAAACTTTTACCATGACGAAATAGAGAGATATATATATGAAGGTTAATTTAGTGTTATCGTATTCGTATTCAAACTAGAAACTAGCCATATAAATTCGTTGCAAGTCATTCTACTGAAGATTTAGCAAAGAAGCCTTGTCTGAGTTGAGGTGTTTCTGTTCATTTTGATCCAAATATACACAAATATCTTTTTTTAAAAACATCAACGAGACAGAAGCAGAGTTGCAAATGAAGCTTTACCTCTTTGATTTTTCCAAAACTCGTTTTTCCTCAATGGAACTAACATTGTTGAAACTCCGGCGAGAATCCATCATCAATAAGATCGTCGGAAGTTTTCTTCTTCTTCTTCTTCTTTATCTTCCGCGAGACTTTTTTTCCCTCTGATTTTCCGTGCATTTTTTGAGAAGCTAAAAAGTTGACCAACGACGTTTAAACTTCTTCGCATGCAGAGCAAGTATGACGTGTCTCTTTATTTTTATTGGATTATTATAATTAACTTCGGCCCATAAGATGGAAGTTTAACTGAATGTAAACAGGCCCATTTGTATATATCGTCAAGCCCATCGAGTTAGTTAGTGTTTATGATAATGGAAACCCTAGATATAAATACAAGAGGCTCTCTTTTCAGTGTTGTTGTTTCTCGAGAAAACGGCGAAACTGAAATAGGCATCAACAATGAGAGCCAAGGTACAGTACCACCTCCTTATTCTTCAATTCAATGTTGTTCTTTCTCATTTATTTTCCAACTCCTTTGTGTTTCATAGCGTTTTAGATTGATCTTATCAATACTTGCATTTGCATACATTTATGGATTTAAATTCGTAGAGAGAAAGTAATTGATAGATAAGATGTTAGATTCTACAGTGTCTATGTTATATATATATGCTCAGTTAAGTCGGAGAAGCTAATCTTAGGATTGGTATTAGAATTTAAAAAGAGATGCGTCTATTAAATTCATTTGATTTCGATTTGTATTGTCATGTTATAGCGATTCTGCATTGTAATGTTCTCTGTGCATAGCTCATCTTCCATATAACTTCACCTCTAGTATCAATATGATTTATGTTTTAAATCCAATTAGCAAAATAATGATGAATTGGATATGTGTGCAGTGGAAGAAGAAGAGGATGAGGAGGTTGAAGAGGAAGCGTAGAAAGATGAGACAGAGATCCAAGTAGACCGACCAATAAATCTCTGTTTCTTTGTTTGTTGTCTTGAGACTTCATTTTCTTGTATTATTTAAATTATTATGCAGTTTTTAACATTCTGCTTTCTCCTCTTATTTATACTATATCACAGATCCTTCCTTATCTTGAGTATCTTTGAGTGGTCAGTTAAAAATTTTATTAGCTTAAACTGATAAAAGTCGTTAAATTTTATTATCAAAATTGACGAGTAACTATTTATCTTTATCTCGGATTATGAAAATATGGGCAACTAAATATGCGATTATAAAATCGCTTAATTAATTTAATTCTGAATACGAAAGGGCCAACCAACACTGCGATAAAAAGATAGGCTAAGAGACGACGGCACTTGACAATGGCGAGAGCAGCTTGTAGCAGTGTCGTTACGGCTCTGGCTTTACTGCCGTCTAAGTCACTTCTCTGTAGACACCAGTTTATATTCACCGGTAAATCCAAGTTCGTCGGAGTTTTGACACTGGAGAAGCGATGCTTTTCTTCCAAAGTAAGCATGAGCTTGAAAGCCGGAATCGTCGGCCTTCCTAACGTCGGCAAGTCAACTCTCTTTAACGCCGTCGTAAGTCTTATCTATCCCCATTCATTCATGTGGTTTCTTCTTCCTCTCTCAGGCATTTCGTCAAACACCTTTTGTGAATGTTTTTTTCTTTCAGGTTGAGAATGGAAAGGCTCAAGCTGCTAATTTCCCCTTTTGTACGATTGAGCCCAATGTCGGTATTGTTGCTGTTCCTGATTCTCGTCTTCAAGTGCTCTCCAAACTCAGTAATTCTCAGAAATCAGTTTCTGCATCCATTGAGTTTGTGGACATTGCTGGTCTTGTCAAAGGTGCTAGTCAAGGCGAAGTGAGTATTTTCATTTCTCTTCACTCTCTATATCTCAATGCCGACAATTCCATGCTCACAAGTTTTGATTTTTTTATTTTATTTTTTTCTAGGGTTTAGGGAACAAGTTCTTATCTCACATTAGAGAAGTTGATTCCATCCTCCAGGTTCATTGTCTTTCCTTTGTTTTCCCTTCAGTGATTGCTTTTTTTTTTTTGTTCCTTGTGGATATGTAACTGTTTGGCTTTCAGGTTGTTCGATGTTTTGAGGACAATGATATTATTCATGTCAATGGCAAAGTTGATCCTAAGTCTGACATTGAAGTCATCAATCTTGAACTTATTTTCTGCGACTTGGATCAGGTACACTCACAGCCATTCTCTTCTCACTCTTGTATAACTTTTATCCTCAGCTTCATATCTGCTTCAATGTTCAATTAGATGATCATTTCTCGTGCTATGCACTTGTGCCCTATCTGATATTTAGGAATTTGTTTTCTGATCTTCCACAAGGAAGACTTATTAATCTTCTTTCTTATCTGTCTACAAAGCACTCTAGATCATTTTTATTATTAGATAGAGTTGATAAAGCTGATTTACACCTTTTTACAAGAAATACAGATTGGTAAACGAATCGAGAGACTTAAGAAAGGGAAGGCTAAGGATTCACAATCTAAAGTAAAGGTAACTCTTTTCCCTTTAAAACTACTGATTTCGCAAACATTTCATGCTGATATTCATAAGAGTATGTGACATTCTATGACAAAGGAGGAAGCCGAAAAATCTGCTTTGGAAAGAATTCAGGAGGCACTTCTGGATGGGAAACCTGCACGATCAGTTCCATTGACTGAACTTGAGAAGGAAGTTGTAAAGCATCTCTGCTTGCTTACAATGAAGCCTATGATCTACGTGGCAAATGTTGCGGAGACTGATCTTGCTGAGCCTGAGAAGAATAGTTACGTTGAAGAAGTAAAGGGTCTTTCTACGGATTTGCAGTCTGGACATGTGGTTGTTTCAGCACAGGTCAAGATCATTGTCTATTTACATCTTATGCATTGACGTTTTCATGTCTGTTTTTTACTTAAAATGTTCTTCCACTACTTGCTAAAAATCTTCCTTTGATGGAAGCAGGTTGAGTCTGAGCTAACCGAACTTCCTCTTGAAGAACGCACAGAATATTTGAACTCTCTAGGTGTCAGCGAAAGTGGCCTCGGGAACCTTATCAGAGCAACATACAATTTGCTAGGTTTGCAGACATACTTCACTTCTGGCGAAAAGGTGAAGAACACATACATATACTCTCAAATCACACTAAACCTTCTCTTGAATGTTGACATATATCGTCTAAAACAATCTATTCTCCATTCCAGGAAACAAGAGCATGGACAATACACGCAGGTTAGTTTCCAGTCAGTAGAAACTGCAATATTTCCTTAGAATATGAAGTAATTTGGTTGAAAATTTCGGGTGACACAGGGATGACTGCACCACAAGCTGCTGGTGTAATTCACTCTGACTTTGAGAAGGGTTTTATTAGAGCTGAGACTGTAAGCATTCTTTGTCTTAAAGAATCTATTATCCAAAGTTTTGAACATGAAACTTGGAGTTTTTAAAAGCTTCAAATGTCTAGTATTTGCTTTCATCTCATTTTTAAAAAATATTTTGTTAAGGTTGCATATGAAGATTTTGTGGCTGCTGGGTCTCTTGCCGCAGCAAGAGAGAAAGGACTTGTGAGTTTCTTCCTGATGTCCATAAATTGAGCTGCTTTGTAACAAATTATCTAACGATTCTCTTCTCACTCGGAGTTTGCTTGAAATTATATTTGTTTTGCAGTTGAGATCAGAGGGTAAAGAGTACATTGTTAAAGAAGGAGATGTGATGCTTTTCCGCTTCAACGTATAGCATAGCCCTGAGATCTCAATCATTTCTTCACAGAACATCACAGGTTGTGTTTCGACAGTTTCATTGCTATTGGTTTTGCAAAATATAGTGATCTATTTCTTTTATTTTTAAACTCCCAAGGAAGTAACTTCATGTGGACAAAGATGAGATGTAAAAGTTGATTAGAACAAGAAATGACAGATTTCATGGGATTATGCAATAGTCATACCGTTTTATATGAAATCTCATATTTATAGTTTCTTCTTTTTTTTTGTGGGTGTTTCTCTATATTTTGGATGTAATGGTTTTGACAGGCAAGATCCAAGAATTTGGTTTTTGATGATAGACAAACTACTCAGAACAAGGAAATAACTTACTTTTTAAAAAATTATTATTCTATACAAAAGAATAAGAATGTAATTTACAATACAAGAACCAAATGTAATAGAACATGATAACAGAATCAGAAATAGCAACACTCAAACAAAATGTAATAAAAATTAAAAAGGAAACAGAGAATTAAGACAGAGATCCGTCGAAGCTATTAGTTTGCGAGGGTGTAGTGGGAGAGTTCTCTAGAAGACACAATCCAAAACGCAGCAGCAGCACATTGCAGCCAAACTGCAAATAGAAAGAAAGCAAACAAATTTCAATATATAGAAGAAAAGAAAGAAGAAAATTAAAAAAAAATGTGATTTGGTATATATGAAAAAAAGATTAAATTACCATCCACGTAAAAAACCACCACTGCCTTTGCTCTGCGTCTGATGAGAAGGCTCCAAAGTTTGTGGAGAGTCCTTCGTCATCACCGGGTAACCCATTGGTGGTGGTGCCGTCACGTACGGTGCCTCTGTCAATGTATGCTTAGTTTCTGCATATACATACACATTGGTCAAATTAATTATATGCGAAACTAACCTTAACAATTGTATTATGTATATAAGAATAACTCACCGTGTTGCTGTTGATACTGAGCCATTTATATGTACGCAAATATTATGAGTTGTGAGAGATGGATGATTTTTGAAATTATGACTATTTTGAGAATAGGTTCCAAGTATATTTATACATTTCTGACGTTGTCTTTGCTTCTTGTTTAAGACATTAAGATTAGTTAGGTGGGTCCAGTTTGCCGCCGACCAACCACGACACAACCGCGTTTTAAATTACTTCTCTGATTCTGGTCGTCTCCGAAGTTTCCAGGTCAAACTTAGGCGTCGACGAGTCAACAACCGTTTTTTCGCCGGCATTTTGATAATATCCTTATTATTATTGCCTTTGTACTACGACGGCCCATAATCCATCATGTGAAATCACGATTGAATAAAAAATAAAAAAGTTCTCTACAAAGTAAGATAAGTATTTAAATCTGCTTCGATTGAGTATAGCTGAATCGTTGAGCTCGATTGCTATATCTTTTTATCTGCTGCTGAGAAGTGCTATCCACATGATGGTAAGATAAATGTTCGAAACAAATATCTTGAAAAAAAAAGAGAAAGATGTTAAACTAAAATTAAAAGTAAGTTGAGCTACAGTTAATAATACACGTACAAAAAAAAATCAGTTCCACTCTTAAAGAAAATCAGATATTATTATTAACCAATTCACCAATAAATCAACAAAACACTTTACTAAAAAAGCTTAAAATCAAGAATTTGACTAACGCACATGCCAAACCCCTAATCGTAAGGTAGATCCGCTGTCAACTTCTCTAATTATAATCTATATGAAAGATCAGAGATGCAAACAGAATAATTAAAAGAGAGAAGAGAAAATGAACACCAAAATATTTTCGATAACACAATAAAAAAGAGTACTCAACTAGAAGTAGAAACATTAAAGGACCATGGGGTGAGAAATAATGTCATCATTCCATCATAACAAAAGAGTAAACTTAAAGACAAAAATAAGGTAGAGAGGGTAGTGACCAAGCAACCTGTAAACCATAAGCAAGTAGAGAGAGAGCTTCTTAAAGCTTGTCTTCGAAATCAGACAATGGAGTCATCTGTTCCTTCAAACCCTTCCTCTTCCTGATATCAGCAACCAGAACTGCAGCCTGAGATCCTGCCTCCAGAGGGTCAGAAGACATCATGTCCCAATGATCAAACACACACTGTGGGAAGGCCTGTCCTGAGGTTGCTGCCCTTAGCTGACTTGAGAATCCAAATGACTCCACCACAGGCAGATACGCTTTGATGTTGTACAATGGTGTTCCTGGCCTCTGCATCTCCTCAAACACGTGTCCTCTCTTCTGATTCAGCACACTGTATATTCCTCCTAGAGCTCCCTCTGGTGCCTGGATCTCCACCATGTACACTGGCTCCAAAAGCCTGGGCTTGGCTGTGATATGGGATGCGTATATGACCCTTCTGGCTGTTGGGATAACCTGACCACCTCCTCTGTGGATGGCATCAGAGTGAAGAACCACATCACATACCTCGAAACAGACTCCTCTCATGTTCTCTTCAGCTAGAGGACCTTCCTTTGACGCCCACTGGAAACCAGCCACCACTGAGTCCTTGATTTCATTCAGGTACTGTACTCCCTTACACATATCAACCACCATGTTAGGCCCTGTGGTTTCTGGTCCAAACGCCCAGATCTTCTTGGCAAGATCCTTGTCCCAGCCAAACTCCTCTGCCAAGATCTTGGATCTGATCTTGGGGTCATCTCTAGGTCCAACACGTCCCTCATCAATTGCCTCAGCTAGACCTTCCTCCAGGGGTCTGGCTTCCATGTACAAACGGTTATGTTTGTTTGGGGACTTGCTCATGACAGTGCGGACTGATCTCTCAAGGACAGTCTCACGGAACGAGACAACTGGGTCTGACTTGATGATCTCAGCACCGCCCATGAAATCATCCTGAAGATCCTTCAAACAAATCTCAAGATGGAGTTCTCCAGCACCAGCAACAATGTGCTCACCTGACTCTTCCTGTGAACACACAACCATAGGATCTGACTTGGCCAGCCTCTTAAGTCCCTCAACAAGCTTGGGAAGGTCAGATGCAACCTTACACTGAACCGCAACACGAACAACAGGAGACACTGAAAACTTCATGGCACGAATGGGGTGAGCATCAACTTCCTTCTCATTGGTCAAGGTAGCATTCTTGATGATGTACTGATCCAACCCAACCAAGGCAACAGTGTTACCACAAGGAACATCCTCAACGGTCTCTTGCTTCTTACCCATCCAAATGACAGTTCTCTGGACACTCTTAACATACAAATCCTTCTTCTCGCCAGGGATAAAGTTGGGACCCATGATTCTGACCTTCATACCAGTAGAAATCTTACCAGCGAAGACACGACCAAAGGCGAAGAATCTACCCTTGTCAGAGGCTGGAATCATCTTAGACACGTAGAGCATAAGAGGGCCATTAGGGTCACAGTTTCTAATGGCTGTGGCATACTGATCATCAAGAGGACCTTCATACAAGTTCTCAACACGGTACCTCTGGGCAGTGTGGGGTGATGGCAGGTGAAAGATCATCATCTCAAGTAGTGCAGTACTTGCAGGGAGCCATGTCTGCATGACACGCTTCATCAAAGGTTTAGCCATCAGATCCTTCTCATCAGACTTCATCTGCACACCAAGCTTCTGTAACATAGGCCACAGCTTGTCCTTCTGGTCATTCATGCAAGTAGCAATGATTTGCTTGATGGGTTCATAACAGAACTGAACAAACCCACGCTTGCAGGTCGGGGAACCAGTGTTCTTGCTACTCCATTTCCTGGTGGCAGGGTCAAAGAAGTTCTCACCCCAGAGCCTCTCCATCATCTTAGATTCATCAACACCAAACTTGGAAGCATACATCTTAGCAAAGTTGGTAAGAGTAAAAGCCCATCCGTGAAGACCAGCAGAAAACGCCACAGTTCCCTTCTCAGGGTAAACCTGAACATCACCAAGGAGAGGATCCTCATAGGTGGCCATGATGACATTAGCATTCTCAATAACCCTCTGGAAAGTCTGGTAAGCCTCCTCACCATCAAACTGAAGCTCAAGGAAACACCTGTCCATCTTGTTGACAGTCAAGACGGGTCTAATCCTCTCACCAAGAGCCTGACGGAGAACAGTCTCAGTCTGAACACAGACACCCTCAATACAGTCGACCACCACAAGAGCACCATCAGTAATACGAAGAGCAGCAGTGACCTCAGAAGAGAAGTCAACGTGCCCAGGAGAGTCAATAAGATTGATCAGGTACTCGTTACCATCTCTGGCTCCAGTAAAACTCTTCAAGGATTCATCAGTCATCTCGTAGTAGAGAGAAATACCAGTGGACTTGATGGTAATACCACGCTCAGCCTCATCGGCACGGGTATCAGTCATACGCACATCACCAGCAACTTCTTGGGCAATGATACCGGCAGCAGCAACCAAGGAATCAGTTAGAGTAGATTTCCCTGTTGATCAAGAAATAAAGATACATTAGCTTAATAATGATTATTATAAAAGGAGACTAAACACAAACTCAGACATAAATAAGAATATGACTAAACGATTAAGCTTTAACACTGAATACACTAATTAAATAAAGAGCTCAAGACAATACCGTGATCGACATGGGCAATAACGGACATATTACGGATGTTGTGTTTATAGTCCATAATCCTACGGAGCTCATCGGCTGTAAACTTAACCTGCAAGTTTCAATAATTTGGTTAAGGTTTATCATTACAGAAAATAACTATGTTAAGGTGAAAATATAGGAAAAAAACAGAAGGCTTACCATTTTGTCTAACTTTTGATTGCCACCTACAAAATATCTGCAATCACAGATAAATAAATTAAATAACCTCACTGAGAACATCTTTATACAGAACAAAAAAGAGAATAGATTGAATTCAGCTTCTATAAAAAAAATCATACTTGCAACAAAAATACAGAAACTGAACATGTAAAGAAGTTAAGCAGTACGATTACAAGCATACGGAAGACAAAAAATCTTAGAAATACAACAGATTTGTAAAGCTTTTGATCTATTCACAGTTTCATCTTTAAGAGATCTATTCAAACCAGATCGGAGACACTAACAGTACATTAGTGCATCAATAGAACAGCCATCAGACATGAATCAAAGCGTAATAAACATAGATCCAAACATGAAAAAGCTAAACCTATGCAAACGAATTCAAGCAAGCATCACAACAATCGAATCGGTGACAAACGAACAACGATGATCAATTGAAGAGAAGAGAAAACGAAGAAACGATCAGAAGTAGACTAACCTTAGAAAAAGATGAGAGGAAGAGAGAAAAGAGGTGCAAGGAGGCGTTAGAGCAGCCGAAGCCTCAATATATAGTAAGCTAACGAGATGCTATGAGCATATGCGTTTTCTCATTTAGGGTTTTCGCCTTCTTTTTGGGCCTTTGTCGGCCGATAAGTCTCGGCCCATTATAATTTGTTCTATCGTCCGTTGACTTTTCTATTACGACCAAATTGCATGATTACCAGAGCAATAGCCTACGGCGGGGTTTCCATTTAAATATATATATATATGTATAATATTGTTATATATCTTTATATATTCTCAATAAATAATGAAATTAAATATATATCTTTAAAAAAAAATAAAAAAAAATAATGATTTAGATAAACTATATTTTAAAAACTAATTATAATTTATTTATTTTTATTGATATTTAACAAAAATTTAAGGCATTTCAACACGGAAAACAAATTTTTATATATTTAAAATTATATTTATTTTAATACGTTTGTTAGAGTCTCTGTCTTTTTATTTGTTTAGGGACCCCGATTTTTCAGATCCGGCCATGATGATTACCACCATTTATGTATGTATGTATGATGCATATGATGATGTTTCGGCTTGTATATACATGCTTAAATTCTTAAAACGTCTACAAAAACTGAAAATTTCTCAAATCTTTGTTTACATAAATATTAATAGGCTTAAAAAATCAAGAAATATTTCATCAAAACCCAAATAGTTCCTAATACTATTATCTGAGCAATGTTAAAAGTAAAAAGACCTTCAATTCAATTTCCGTGTTACATTACAACATATGCCACTGTATTTTAATATATTTATGAGAGAGAAAAAAAATATTTAAAGGACTTAATTGTCTAAAAATTATTGACCAAAAAGTGGTTTATACGCGGATCCTTATTAATGTTTCGATCCGGATTGTTTTAGCGATTTTTTCACCACACATCAATCTAACAGGCTAATATTTACGGCCCATTAGGAACCTGCATTAAAAGCATTTATCTGAAACTAAGTCCAAACCCATAATAACACATTTACAAAATTGAAAATGTAAAGCATTATCCCGCCAAATTAAACATTTCGTATCTTTCACAATGATAACATACATTTTCACAACCTCAAATCCTGATACATCCATCTCCATTTAAAATCTCTCAAAAATGTTTTAAAATGCCAAATAAAATCCCGATAGTAATCTTACCAATATCACAATCATAACTTACATATTGCAAACCTCAAATCCTGATACATCCTTCTCCATTTAATATCTGTCAAAAAATCTTTTAAACCTGCTAAATAAAATCACGATAGTTATCTTACCAATGTTACAATCTATCATATCATTTAATATTGCCGTTTGATAATTGGTGTTTGTGGGATTCTGATTTTGGGAAATCAAAGAAGAAGCATCACGATAAGATCGACAAAGTTGTTGTTTTTTTTTACTTAAAAGAAAAAAAATAATTTGTCGTGACAAAGGAAAGCAAATCGTGGTCTTTGCCAAAGTGGAGTATGAGGAAAAAGGCCTCAATTTATTTCTCCTTGGCCCAATACAAAGAGTACAGTTAACAATATATAACTTAAATCACATAAAACACAATTATCACAACATAATTATCTAGAATAATAATAATAATAAATAAAAATAAATAATATGCTAAAATATAAAATAAACTTAATATAAAACTACATTATATTATTAAGATGATTATATAAAACTAAAAAAATGGTGAACCGATATTTCCCCGCTGGGTTACTATCTAGTTGTTTTGTATTGTTTCAAGCTGCTCAAAGAACAATTAATATTTGGTCATATACTGTAAACCCAAACCTTATTGTATTACATTTTCACATGTTATGTGTTGATCTATTCAACTAATCCACAATGACACATAAATTATTCCATCTTTGTTTGCATTTTCTAAAGATATAAACACTCTTAGTCTTAGCAAAAGAACTGGGACTTCCAACCAAAAAAACTCATAGAGATAAAATTTGAAGTCGATCATGACTATGAAAAGTAAATTAAAAAAAGGTTGGTGCTGTCTTTCAACGGCCGCTTATGAGAAGTCCCTTAAAGGATATGTAAAGATCATTGTTTTCCTTTCCAAAGATTTCCTCTGCTTTCCGTAACGTTTCCTGGCGATGAAAATAAGATGAGACCATTTTATGATACAAATTCCGACCGACTTATAGAGTTGTGGTTGAGCACAAGGTTGGTTATACAGAGTTATTACCTCTCGGGTCTGCTTCCGAGCGTTTAGTTCCTTGATGGTAGCCAGAAATGCACTGAACTGTTCGTAAGACAAACGGCTCCTGCAAACTCAAAATGCTTATCTATCAATCACTCATTCCCATTTACTAGTTGCTGCCTCTATGAACTCTAGAATATTCTATACCTGGCTTGTCTAAAGAACTCTTTCCCATCAATCCGCGGATGGCGAGCTGTTTAAGAGAAAGTGTATTTGTGATTTGAGAGGATTAAGAACAAAGCCACCAATCACATGATATAATATTGGCAAAAGGATGCATTTTAGATATGCTAAAGTTGTAACCTGAAGTAGAATGTGAGCGAGGAGGAGAGTTTGCTAGTGAAGATTGCTGGCTTGATGAAGACCACATACGTATATCATAATGTGAAGATGTTGGAGATGCAGCACCAGAGAATAGCTTTGGCGATGAAGTAGCAGAGTAGCTTCTCGGAGACCCACCAGTAGATAAGATCTTTGGTGTTCCGCTTGGTGTAAACCCAGGAGACAACTGCGGAGTCAAAGACATTCTTTGCCTGGCTTCACTTAAACCTGTTTCATGAAGCATTCAGAAATTAGAGATTGAAAATGCTTCATTAACAAATACTCAATTGTTGCATCATTATGTTCTTCATTATTTGCTAACATCAACAAATACTCTGGCTTGCCAAATACTCAATTGTTGCATCATTACCTTCATTCTTTGAGTAGGAACTATGTGCAGATAAGCCATTTGAATTCTCATCTACAACGTGTACATAGTAAATAACATCAGAAGAAGCATCTCTTGAAAAGACAATAACTTGAGATGTTACAGTACCTTTGTCTCGAGGAACCATTCTGACATCAGCTGTCTCAGTTTGCTGTAAAAAAAAAAGAAGAAGATCAGAATTTGCTGGTTACATTCATATATAAAAGGAAGTCAAGAAGTGAGGTGTTGAGAGCATACAGATGGATTCTCATCATTCAGTGACTGCATCAATTGTCTCTTGAATGCTTCTAGCTACAAGGAAAACAACACTAGGAGCTTTAGCAACTGATATCATCAAATGAGTAAAATTTCAACAACAATCTACAGAAAGATACGAACCTTTGCAAAATCACGAGCGAGTTTTTTCGCAGTGATTGCCAGTGAATCTCGCTCTTGAGTTAGTTTCATCTTCAATCCAAAATTCAAAGATTTTGAGTAAATCTCGGATCCAAGTCAAACCAAATAAAGAAAATTGAGGGGGGAATTCTTACATTTTCATCCACAACATTCTTCAAATTTAAGTCAGATTCCTGGTAAAGTCTTTCTAAAGAGGAGACTCTGCCTTGAAGGTCATGAACAAGCCGATCTTTCTCAAGAAGCGTCTGTCTCAAGCCGGAGACTTGAGACTCCAGATTTGAAACCCTCGAAGCGATGGCCATGGAAGTGATCTTCCTGGCGAGATCGAGTTGATCATAAGGATCGGTGGGAATCACAGCCAGAATCTCGTCGGAAAGGCTCAAGTCACCGCCGCTTTGAGACATAGCTGATCGCAAGGGCCCTCGGGATCTTCGGCTGCCTAAAGACTACGTGGCGTTTTTGTATTGGAAGCTTTCGCACTTTTTATTTGTCTTTGTCGGCTTCTTGTTAAGAAGAGAGACAGAAACGCATATTTATATATATATATTGACCATGAAACCCTTGTCTTTTACAACATTTATGTTTAAACCCCCTTAGCTATTTTATTATTATTTTAAAACTCTCAACTTTAGTTATAGAAAAATTAAACCTTCCTCTCCCTAGTCATGTTGTGCAGGGAGGAAACATGTCAGTTCTTATATGGTTAGGATCAAGTACTACAATGGGTGCCTCTTCCACACTGTGTAAAAGGATTTCTCAGCACAGACGGGTGATCCAACGGGAACTGGTGGAGATTCGATCTACAAGTAAGACTTTTTTTTCATACTCTATAATGATTTGTGGAGTGCTTATATATATTGAAACCTTTATACTCTGTGTTGCCTAGTTGGTACTTGTTTGCAAAATGGTTACAGGGAATGGATGTTTCAAATGTGGCTCGATGGATCATGTTCCCAAGGGTTGTGTAGTAGAAGAGAGCATCGGGAAGAGGTAAGAGATATGGAGAGGAGGTACAATGATAGTATAAATAGGGAGAAGAAACACACAGAGAGAAAAGAAAGAGACAGCAGGGAAGATGAAGACGCCGCGAAGATATGAGAGATGGAGAGAGGCGTGTAGAGAGGCAAAGAGATAGATGATGATCATCAGAGTCATAGAGATTATAAAGAGATGAGAAGAGAGGGAGGCCGTGGAAATGGAAGAGAAGCTAGAGATGAGAAAAGGGATAGGTGAATTCATGGACATGTCATTTGTACTAATCAAATCTACCTTTGGTAATGTGCAGGGATGTATCTTTTTGAATAATAAGTTTTTAAGTCCATCTCTGTTCAGTTTTAATGTCTTCAAGGTAACAACAAATTTGTGAGGTAGAGAAAACATTGACATAAAACAAGGCACCATTTGATTTGAAAATGACTGTCTTGTGTATCTCATCTAGACACGAATGTTGTCTGTTCAAAGATGTATAAATAGACACAGCATACTGATACATGGTGAGCACCGATGCCAATTGCAGATGTTAGGCGATTTAAAACATGACTAGTCTGCTTTGGTAACAATAGCCCTCTTTTTCTAATGCTTTTTTTCACAGCTCTTCTATGCAACAATATCAGGATGAAAGAAACCATCCCCTGTTCCTATCTACACTTTTTTCACTTCACAGGACGTACTCCAACAGTCTTGACACGGAATCTGTACTGAGGCGGAGAGTCATCACTGTCATCGCTGTCTTCATCATCTTCATCTTCGTCACTGGAATCATTTTCAACAGTATCCCAACGAGCGTAATCGAGTGTTGAGTGACCCTTGGGCTTAGGGATAGCTTGCCATCCATTGGATTGCTTTCCAGATAAAGGCCCTCCTCCTTCCTTGCTGTTCTGTTCTCTAACCTCTGGGGTTTTAGGTTCAACTACTTCCCCCTTGTTTATTGCGTCTTCCCCTGTGGTCTCTATATCTCTTTTAATGGAAACTACAGTCTCAAACCTCTTGTCTCTTTTCTCGCAGACACCAAATTCATCTTCTTTTCTACTTTTCGTTTCTTCGGTACCTCGTTCAATGGCACTCTCTTCTTCATCGTCTTCTAACTCTTCTTCGGACTCAGGAATTGAAGTAAGGGACTTTCCTTGACCAAGAAAAAAAACACACACTGTTTTAATCTAATCCAATGGGCCACAACTAGTAAAAAAAAGGAAAGCAAGACAGAGAGTATACCAACTGTGTCCTCAAGCGAGCCTCGAGGTTCTGATAAACCTCAGAGTCAGGGTTTAACTCGATAAGTCTAGTAACATCAAAAAGAGCAGAATTGTATTCTTTAAGAGTGACTAATGTCTGAGCTCTCAGCATCAAAGCTCCACTGTGTTTCTGATCAAGCTCGAGCACCCAAGTACATTCTTCTGCTGCCTTAAGATTCCAAATAACAAGAAAACAAAGATCCTTAGATTCTTGAATAAGGCAAACTTCATAATTTCACAAGTCATTTGCCTTTAATTCTAACATTCAGAACACTAGATATAATTCTCTCTCGATTCCATTTCACAGCATACAAAGCAAAACAAGATTTGCTCCTTAATTTAATTACTCAATTAACAACAAGACCTAGCTGAGGATTTCAAATAAATAATTAACCAAAATTGGAATTCTCTTTTAATTCAATTGACCATATTTAAAATAAAATAAAAGGACACCTTTTTGAAATCGTGCAATTTCAAATAACAAGCGGCGCGATTACTGTGAAGAGCGATCTTCTGGGGCTTGGCCTTAGCAGCCGTAAGAGCCTGAGTATAGAAGAGAAGAGCTTCCATATACTTGCCGTCTCTGTATAGCTGATGCCCTTTCTCCACAATCGCCGATGCCATAGTCCCGGCGAAGAAACAGTAGATTGACTCAAATTCTATAACTAGACAGAGAGGGAGAGAGATCGAGAGAGGACCTAAGGAATAATAATAATGGAGACTGAAGAAGCCTAACTAAGACCTGGATATGAATCATCTTCTATATGATTAATTGATTATTATAATTTAGGGATTTAGGGTATTTTACGCCATAATTTGTTTTTAATTAATTCATTCTTATTTTTCAAAATCCCGCCATCTGGCACTGTTGTTCGGTAGATGGATAATACATGGCCCATTTAACAGTCACTCAGGCCCAACGTAACCACTGGCCCTGCATAAAATTGTGTATGAAAAGTTTTTTGATTTTAATGTTAATGTATGAAAAATTAGCCTTGGTCTCCATAACTATATGAAACTAAAATCAATTTAATTGAAATTCATAACTGATAAACCATATAAATGTTTAAAGTAGAAAATGAAAAGACATAACTGAACAAAACGAAAAATAAATAAAGTGAAAAGACAACTGAAAATTAAGAAAAGCATTTAATCCAATCATCAAAAAGCAGAAGCCACTTGAGCTTCCTCCACAATGTTCTCAGACTGTTTCTTCTTCAATATCTTGCTTTGTTTCTTCACTATTTTTTCACCATTTTCTTGAGAGTCATTGATAACATTACAATGCTCCACATTCGGACAGCTATTGGAGTAGTAGAAACGATTAGAGTATCTTCTTTAGGCACGTACGGTCTTATCCTTTCTTGACTTTGTTTTCTTTTTAGGTTTTGCCTCCTCACCATCTTTTTCACCATTGTCCACCTTCTCATCTTCTACACAAAGTAAACTATTAGAAGTTAAATAATAGAAAATATAAACAACGTTCAACTAGTAACCATAATTAACGTATTGTATTGCTTCTACAAGAGTATTGGAAACCGTTTCACCTCCCGAGTTTGGAATAGGTTCAGAAGAAGCATCATCAACATCTATGAACCCTTCGTTCTCATCATCAGTAGTTTGGTACAGTTCTGGAGTTGGAACAAGATTATCTGCATTTAACATTTATACAAAAATAAAAGAAGATTATCTGCACCACCTGGAACTGATCAAGGCTTAATAATGTGATTACGAACCAAAATCACATCTAAAAATGAGGATCAGTAACTTAAAACCATATAAAAGAAAAAAGAAAAAAAACAATACCCTTTTCAAAATCCGTCTCTTGGTCAATCATGACTACTTCAGCAGAAGCAGCATTTGTTTCTCCATTTTCAAGATCTATATAAAAATAATTATATATACGTTTCAAGGATCACAGAATTCAACAAATATTATAACCAAATTGATACCTTGACTCTCACGCCTCAAAGCTAACTCAGCTTCTTCAAGAGTTTGATTGGCATCCACATCCTTGACATGACCATCAACAAGTCCCTCTTCGTTACCATCACAAGTTTTCTGATTCTCTCCCAAACTTATGACATTTCCCTCACCATTTTCAATGTCTGTAAGAACATCATCTATTACAATGACAAGCATTTCAATAACATCTGCTTTTGCCATTATGTATTATAATATTCAATTTAAAAAAAAAAAGGCTACCTTTCGACTCATCGACGAGAGCACACTGATTGGGAAGTTTCTTTCGACTTTTCTTTGCATTTGCACAACTTTTCATTTTCCTCTTCTTTGTTTTCTCCTCATCAGCTTGGATTTTGAGAGCTTCTTCGTGAGTTAGTTCACGCTTCTCTTCAACAGTTGCAACATCGACAATAAACAACCACTCGCTACGTATGGCTTCAAAAGCCTTGCTCAGAATCATTGAATCTGAAAAATGATAATATTGATCCTGCCATTTAACCTATATACATATTAAAAAAAAAAAAAACACTCTTTAAGTTGATGTTGTTGTAGTTAAAACAAAAACGTGTTATGAACAAAACTCCTCGTATTACCGTCAAAGCAGAAACAGTGATTTCACCAAAATTTGGGAAACACTTTACATGTTCCTTGCAAAACTTGTCTGCAAAGAAACAAACAAAACGTGTTAAATTATTAAGAAAATCACCAAATTTAAAAGAGTATTATGAGATTTCTCACCTTTAAAAGCAGAGACATGATCATCTTTGTGGAGGAGAAGAGCAAGACGAGTTTCAAGATTCGTCTCAATGAACACAGTGTGCATTTCAGCCGTAGTAGCCATATCAGAAGAAGAAGACAAGATTAAAGAAGTTGGAAATATGGCTTTATTTTTTTAATCTTGGAAGATATGTTACATTCTGTTGTCTATAGACGACATTTAAAAGCAACTTTCTTAGAGAAATTGGAAATCAAATCGCTTCGATTTCTGCCCCCAATCGCTTCGATTTCCACATTGGTTCATTTATTTTTCTTTTTAATTTTAAGCTTTAAAAAATAATTTAAAAATAAAAGAGTGTATTTGTTTAGAGCATATGCATATTTTCTCAAACAAAAAATTATTAATATTTTTAATAAAAACTGATTTTATAATTAAATTTTAAAATTTTAAAAGGAATTGAACCAATGAATAAAAAATACCTATTAAATAGGTTTTTATGACTCATATTAATCATGCTCTTATAAAAAAAAATTTCTTTCCCAACGACTAAACTATATATTTATTAAACTGCTTTTATATTCAAAAAATTAATTATTAAAACTTTAAAAGACACTCTACTTTAACAAAAAAGAAAGAAAGATCGCGACAATATTTTAGTCCAATTATTACTTCTTCTTTTTTTCAGTTTTAATCAATTATATAAAATGAAAGATTTTACTAGAGGTGGCATTCCGGTATACGGTTTGATCTGGTTCGTTTTTTTTGTTTTACAGTACTTCGGTTCTATAAAAAATAAAACTATTTAGAAACCGATTGAAAGACAGTTTAGTATGGATTGTTTTTCTTCTGTTTATGGTTTAACCGTAATTAATTCAATTCGATTTGGTTTGGTTTCAGTTTTGGTTTTTTAGATGATTTTATGATTTCATGTTTTGATTATGTAATTGTATTAGTGTTTGTAAAAAATCAAAACTCAAAATTGAATAATTGAAAAATTAAAACTTGAAATCGATGATAGTGCAAAGCTTTAAAAAATAGAAGTCAAACGTATTGATGCGGCTTACAACAACAACTTGATGAAACTCTAATAAAATATAAATTAATGGCTTAAAATCTTATCTTATTGGTATAAACATTAATAATAAGTACATGGAAATAAGTGTACAATAATAAGTGTTAACACTTAACATGAATTTAATTTTAAAATTAACTACTTTGAATTTGTGGGGTCAATATAATTGATGCTGATGTGAACAATTAAATGAGAAAAATTTCTGCTATGATTTACTTATTCTTGTTAAAGGTGAATACAGATTAATACCCTTTTTCTCGAGAAATTTCGATAGTTAAGGAAAAAAAATGACCAGACCAAATGAATTGCATTTTGCAAGCGATATTAATCCATTAAAAAAAATTCACCTCAAAATACTCTCTTGTTCTTTTTATAGATTAATGAGCTTAATTTCTAACACATCACCTTTACAATGATTAGTAGATGGTGAAATG